>JAJIBD010031539.1:0-205000 GCA_021461705.1 Cryptotis parvus
TAAGGCCATCATTCATTTGGGCGTAAGTTTATTGCATGTTTAGCATATGTTTGTATATACTCATATCTTAGAACACAACTACTGAAATGATAATACCAGGCTAGACCTGAGCATTGACTGTAAGCAAAGTAATATACATGACAACCTCTAAATTTATGTATTGCAAGCCATAATTTGTAAGAGAGGGGAGGGAGAGAGAGAGAAAGAGAGAGAGAAAGAGAAGAGGCAAAGTATCTGCCATAGAGGCAGGCTGAGGGTGCAAGAGGGAATCAGGGAACGTTGAAGTGGAAAATGTGTACTGGTGGAGGGATAGGTGTGGGAACACAGTGTGACCAAATCTTAACCATGAATAGTTTTGTAATTGTATACCTTACTGTGGTATAATAAAATAAAAAAAGAATGCCAACTAGTGGGGGATGATTATGCTATTTACTATAGTTCCAAAGATTTTTTTAAATGTGTTAATAAATTATTTGAGACAAAAAATTAAAATGTATTATTTTTAAAGAAGGTGAGAGAGAGAGAGAGAAAAAGAGAGAGAGAGCAACTGGGCCAGAGAACCAGAGGTAAGGTGTTTGTCTTGTAGATAGCTGAAGCTCATATCTATGAGACTGTTTCACATCTGGTCCTTGCTATCCCTAACCACAGAGCCAGGAATAGCCCCTGAGCATTGCTGGGTGTACCCTCCCACAGATTTTATGGCGCAGATCACGAGGATGATCTGCCATAAAATCAGTTAGATGACTTTCATCTCTAGTCCCTTAAATTTTTACCATACTTTTGTTGCAAATTTTAATGTTTATACTGTTTGATTTTATTTATTTTGTTTTATTGATTTATTGATTGATTAATTGCTCTTTGGGTCACACCTGGCAATGCTATGGGGTTACTCCTGACTCTGCACTCATGAATTACTCCTGGCAGTTCTTGGGGGACCATATGGGATGCCAGGAATTGAACCCAGGTCGGACACGTGCAAGGCAAAAGTCCTACCCACTAGACTATTGCTCCAGCCTCTATACTGTTTGATTTTTAGAGAAAAATTTAAAAAAGTGCTGAAATATCATTATTGAGGCAATTTGAAATAGTTATGGAACATAGCAAATCTTAAAAAGTTAACAGAGGAGGCTCTTCCGGGCAGGCTGTGACCAGAAGGACTTGGAGACCCAGGAAGGGGAACCAATCCTCTCAGCACAGGCCAATTATCTCTCAGGAGAGTGGCCAAGAGCACAGCAGCCAAGACCACAGCCAAGGAGCAAAGTTGCCACACATTTCTTCACCACCCACAACTCATAATAAACATAAAAAACATGCTAAGGGTTTTCAAGGAAGTGTAAGCAACAGTGAAGAAAAGCGCCCTGCTCAGCCCCAGTTGAGCACCTAGACAAGAGAGGACATCAACATTTCTTATAGGTAGAATCATATTAGGTGATGTCACTTCCAGACAACCACAGCTTCATGGGGAAACAGTGCAGATCTCCCATCGTATATGAAATGGATGAAGAAAAGAGCCCTGAAGTCTCAACAAGGAACACATACATACATAATATTTCTGACAAAGAATTCAGAGATGAAATGGTGAGGATGTTTAATGAGCTCAGAAACAGTAGAATAGACATCAATAAAATACAGGGGGATAGGAAAGAAACAGTGGAACAGTCAACCGATAAAATACAAGAAGAAATGAAAGAAGAAATAAGAATACTGCAAACAAAAATGTAATTAATTAAAAAAAATTCAGTAGATGAAATGAAAAACTCAATAGGTGTTCTCGATGGTAGAATGACAACAGCCTATGACAGAATCAGTGAGCTTGAAGATGAACAGCATAAAGCACTCAAGGAAATACAGAAGATGGAGAAAGACCTCAAAGTAGCTCATCTGTGGGCAAGAGACCATTGGGATGAATTCAAGAGGAACAACATAAGAATCACCAAAGTCCCAGAGGTACAGGGAGACAACCCCAACAAGGTAGGAACCATTAAAGACATCATTGCTGAAATTCTCCCAGTGCTCTGAAGGATGCAGGTATCCAGATTCAAGAAGCCTGAAGGATACCAGCATAAAGAGATCCTAACAAAATTACTCCAAGACGTAATCCTAATCAGAACAAGGAATGCCATATATATAGACATAGTAATGCAAGCCAACAATATCAAAGAAAGAAATTTCATATAAAGGAGCATCCCTTAGACCTCTGAGCCCAAAGACAGTGGCAGGATATAATGAAAAACCTCAATTGAAATGAAGGTCTCACCAAGAGTACTTTACCCAGCTAGATTCTCATTCAGTTTTAAAGTAACAGTACCAGAATTTCATGGATAAACAGTAGCTCAGGAGCTTCATAGACTCAAAGCCAATTTTAAAAAAGAAGAACTGGAAGGAACTACTGTAAAAGAAGACAAGCCTAAAAACACACAACAAGCTCATACAGAAAGATGGAACAAAATCCCCATGAGAATAATCTCTCTCAATATTAGTGTTCTAAACTCACCAGCTAAGAGACACCTACTGGCAAAATGGATTAAAGAACTGAATCCAACATTCTGCTTCCTATGAGGAGCACATTTGAACAGTCAGAGCAAACACAGACTCAAAGTCAAAGCTTAGAAAACAATTCTTCATGCAAATAACTCCTCCAAAAGACTGGAATGGCCATACTAGTATCCAACTATAGATTTCAGGCTGAATAAGGTTAGAAGGGACAGTGAAGGTGAATTCTTAATGATAAAGATAAATATATATCCCTTTATTATTATATATTATATATGATATATAATATATAGCAGGAAGAAATTGCATTCCCTAAACATATATGCACCCAACAAGGGACCAGCAAAATATTTAAAACAACTGTTAGTAGACTTCACTAGAAGACATTGGTAGCAACACAATTGTAGTTGGAGACTTCAATCACTGCCCCTTCACCTCTTGATAGATCAACAAGATTGAAACTCATTCAGGGGAAAAACTGGCTCTGAAGAAAGAAATGGGAGAGGGCTTAAAGGAAGAAATGGGAGAGGACTCGAAAGAATAAATGGGAGAGGGCTCGTGGAGATATCTACATGGCTTTAATCCTCCAAAAGCCTAATATGCATTTTTCTCCATTGCACATGCAATATTCTCAAAGATAAACAACAGGCTGGGCCACAAAACATACTTCAATAACTGAGCATTAAATACAGACAAAAAAATGCAAATGATGGCTTCTAAGTGTGCGTAGTGCAACCCACAATGTGTGGGAGAAGGAGGAGAGAGGGAGGAGAGAGAGGAGATAAAGAACCTGTCATTTAGGCAGGATGTGGGAGGGGGGGAATTGGGGACATGGGTGGTGGTTGAGGGGCACTGGTGGAGGCGGGGTGCTGGAACACTGTGTAACCGAAACCCCCCAAGCGTGAATTCAACGTTGTAATTGTATATCTCACGTTGGTATAATAAAATGTTAAAAAAAAACATACTTCAATAAAATCAAGAAGATACATATTGTGTCAACTATCCTTTTTAGACCATGATGCACTGAAAATAGATGTTAATCACATGCGAAAATGAAGAATCAAATCAGACACCTAGAAACTAAACAGCTGAGTGCTTGAACAACCAGTGGGTCATAGAGGAAATCAAAAGATTCCTGGAAATAGGGGCCAGAGTGATAGCTAGCATAGTGGGTAGGGTGTTTGCCTTGTACATGGATGACCCAAGTTTGATTCCTGGCATTCCATATGGTCTCCTGAGCACTGTCAGGAGTAATTCCTTAGTACAGAACCAGGAGTAACTCCTGATCATTGCCGGGTATAATCCAAAAAAGAAAAAAGATTCCTGGAAACAAATGAGAACAAAGATATGAGCTATTAGAACTGTGGGACACAGCTAACACAGTGTTAAGAAGGAGTTTATAGTTCTGCAAGCATTCATCTGGAAGGAAGAAAGGGCCCACATAAATACTTTGACTTCCCAGATTAAGATCTTAGAAAGTGACCAACATAAGGAGCCCCAACCCAGGCAGGAAGAAGGGAATAATAAAACGAGCGAAATCAAGCTGGAATCCCCAAAAAAAACAACCCAGAAGATTAATGAAACCAAGAGCTGTTTCTTTGAAAAAATAAACAAGATTGACAAACCACTTTGGAAGTCTCACAAAGGGAGAGGACCTAATAATGTGAATCAGAAATGAAAATGGGGACATCAAATAGAAGCCAAAGATCAGCAAAGATTGCTTTGAGAGTCTGTATGCCATGAAACAAAGAGAACTTAGAGGAAGGGGACAAATTTCTGGATTCCTATAACTTCCCAAGGCTGAACTAAGAAGACTTGGAATACCTGAACAAACCTATCACTATCAAGGAAATTGAAACAGTAATCAAAAGTCTTCCCAAACACACAAAAAAGCCCAGGTCCAGATGGTTTCAGTAGTGAATTCTTCCAAACTTTTTAAAGAGGACCTCTTGCCAATCCTTTCAAGCTTCTCTAGGAAATTGAAGAAACAGAAACATTCTCGGTTTCTGCTTGGGCACTTATCACTCTGATGCCAAAATCAGACAGAGATGTCACACACACAAAAAAGAAAATTACAGACCAGTATGTCTGTAATGAACATAGATGCAAAGATCTTCAACAGAATACTAGCAAATAGAATCCAAAGACTCATTAAAAAGATCATATACACCATGACCAAGTAGGATTCATCCCGAAGATGCAAGAATGGTTTAACATTTGCTAGTCAATCAGTACATCCTATCAATAAAAGAAAAAAAAACATGTGATTATTTCAACAGATGTAGAGAAAGCATTTGAAAAGATTCAGCGCCCATTCTTGATAAAAAACTCTCCACAAAATTGGAGTTTAATTAACTTTCCTCAGTATACTCAAACCCTCTACACAAGCCCACAGCAAGCATTATTCTCAATAGGAAAAACTAAAAACCTTCCCGTAAGGTCGGGGACAAGTCGAGGTTGCCCACTCTCACCACTTGTATCCAATACAGTACTGGGGGTACTTACCATAGCAATTAGTGAAAAAGAAAATATTGAAGGCATCCAGATAGGAAAAGAAGTAGTCAAGCTATCACTATTAGCGGATGACATGATACTGTATTTCTTACCTCAGCGTTCATTACAGTGCACCTTTGGATTTATGCCCTAATATTTCTCTATTAGACCAAAAGCTCTTTGAGGGTAGACTTTGGCATAATTTGACTTCTTGTCTTTATTGGTTCCAGTACTGTGCCTTGTATGTTGGAGTTTACAGAAAATCAGGCTGATGGAATGAATACTCATGCAGAGTGACAGATTCCTAGGTCAGAAGGCAAAAACGATGATATATTTTCCTTTGCAGTACTGGTTGAGCGAATAAGACCATCTATCTGAATCCTCTTTAGTTTGCTGTTCAGTTTGCTGCTTAAAATTGTGAATAGTCTTCAAAACCCATGTAATGGGCCACATCCCACTTAAGTTTCATACCATCCACTCCACAATGACAAAAATGGTGAAGAGACTCAGGATCCATACTCAAATCTCATCAGTCAACTCTCAAGCATTTGTGTAATCATGTTGGTTTAAATCTTTTGTTGATTCATTAAATAAGTAAGTTGAAGTGATATGTGTGTTGAAGTGTAGAAAAGCTAGAAAAATAGGAATCAAAGCAATTTATGTCTGCATGACAGGCTTTGCACTTACTACAACAGAATTTCATATTCAACTCAACAACATACATTATAGAGATGTATAGGTCCTCCACCTAAGAGGGTATTCACATGTTACGTGAGATATAAATGAAGGCTCCGTGGCTTGGTAGGTAGGAAATTCAGGAAATGCATGGCCTGTAGTGATCTAAATGCCATAGGCAAGCTTGAAGGTATTGCTAACTACCTTCTCAAGGAGGAGATTAATTCCTAGCCTGGAGTATCTAGTTTTCCTTGGCAATGCTAAATGTAGCTGGGCTCTCTCTTCCAGACACATTGGGCATTTCAGATAAATGGCATGTTGCCAATCCATTCTAAGGAGCTGGTAACTGGCAGAATTCATGCTCAGCCAGTGTCTGCCTGCTGGGACACCAGCCGCGAGTGCTGATGAAGTGTCAGATGTATACTTCATATACATTAATCTGAGGAGGGGAAAACTCATTTCCCCCATTTGCTTCCTCCATCTTTCTGTCCCTCCCCACACACAGGGGGTAGTTTATCAAAGAAGTCATAGTCGTCAAAAGCAGGGGGATTAATACAGATGCAGCTTTCTGGCAAGAAAGATGGGAATTTTAGGAGGCAAAAAACAGGACTGTTGGTAACTTATTTTTCTGTAGCAAAATAAGTCTGTAAGCCTTGATGATTAAAGTTTAGAGGTGGTATATATGGCCGTCATCAGAAATATTTCTTTTTTGTATGTTGGAGTTATAGATAGATGGTGGAGGCACAAGGAAAATTCTTCTTGGTGTTTCTCTCCAGTATATGCTCTTTGGTCTGATCTTACGTCTTCGCTTTGTGTGTGAGTGTTGCATCACAGTCTGTCTTACTGAGGTCTGCTGTGGCCATCCTGCTGGAAACTGGCCCCCCACACGACTTGCCTCCCTCACTGTCTGAGCACATGTCCTGCCGTGTCCTACCCTCACTCTCCCTTTCATCACACCCTCTCACTTACTATACATCTCATAAGGGATTACTATACATCTCATGAAGGGTACATATCTCATAAAGGACATATATCTCATAAAGAATTACTGTATATCTCATAAAGGATATATACCTCATAAAGTATATAAATCTCATAAAGGATATACATCTCACAAAGGCTGATATCTCATAAAGAATTACTGTATATCTCATAAAGGATATGCATATCATAAAGGATATACATGTTATAAAGGATATACATCTCATAAAGGATATCACATCCCATAAAGGATATATATCCCATAGAGTATTACTATATATCTCATAAAGGATATACATCCACAAAGGATATATATCCCATAGAGTATTACTATATATCTTATAAAGGATATACATCTCATAAAGGGTAACATCTCATAAAGAATTATTATTTATCTTATAAAGGATATACATCTCATAAAGGGTAACATCTCATAAAGAATTATTATTTATCTTATAAAGGATATACATCTCATAAAGGGTAACATCTCATAAAGAATTATTATTTATCTATCTTATAAAGGATATACATCTCATAAAGGGTAACATCTCATAAAGAATTATTATTTATCTTATAAAGGATATATGTCTCATAAAGGGTAACATCTCATAAAGAATTATTATTTATCTTATAAAGGATATATGTCTCATAAAGGGTAACATCTCATAAAGAATTACTGTACATCTCATAAAGAATTGCTGTATATCTCATAAAGGGTGCATGTCTCATAAAGAATTACTATACATCTCATAAAGAATTCCTATACATCTCATACAGAATTACTGTACATCTCATAAAGGGTGAGTTTAGGTTTTTTTTCTCTCATCAGCACCTAGAATCACATCAGACATACTGTAGGTACTCACTGAGCAGCTTGTGGAGTGAATAGGCAAATTCATATCTTTTTTGATACATTTTTAGTAGCCAAAACCAAACTAATCTGGGGAGTTTTTTAAACTGTGATTAACTAGTCTAATTAAGAAATCATTCTTTGCAAGAGGGGAGAGAGATGCAGAGACGAGAGAGAGAGACAGAGAGAGAAAGAGAGGAAACTGGGCTACCTGCTATTGAGGCAGCATGGGGGTGGGCGGGAGGGGTGGGGGTACATTGGTGGTGGAAATGGGGCACTGGTGGAGGGATGGGTGCTGGAATACTGTACTACCAAGAACCAATTATGAACACCTTTGTAATTGTATGTTTCACGGTGGTATAATAAAAAATTAAAAAAAAAGAAATCATTCTTTGGGCTGTAGAGATAACACAGCAGTTAAGGTGCTTGCCTTGAATCCCGCTAACCTTATTTAGAATCCTTGGCACCCGTATGGACTCCTGAGCACTCCCAGGGGGCACATAGCTGGGAAGAGTCCTTGAGCACTGCCAGATGTGCTCTACTCCCTTCCCCACCCCACCAAAGGAATTTTGAATCAGAGAGAAGGAACTGTAGAAGCTATTCAGGAATTAAACAGTTGTCCTTCCAAGAAAAACAATTGAGATCAGTTATAGGTTTGACTACTGTTAGCTGTGTGAGCTACAGTTTCGCCATCTGTGAAGTGGGGCCGATGGTTGTACCTATTGCATAAAGGATAGTGTAGGATGAAAAGAATGTACAGTTCTGTCACTCAGCAGAAACTTGTTTCAGGATGGGTTGGAAGGGAAAGTGTTTCTTGAGGATTGTCAGGGGAGTCTTAGGCGAGACAGTATTATTAATTAGATGGGTGGAAAATTAGCCCTTTTTTCTCAGGCTTGCCTGAGAAAACGATTTTGACCCAGTCTTGAAATTCTTATGAGGTCCATGTTCTGCTCTTTGAAGACCAGATTAGTTAAATAGTTGGACTTTTCTGTCCTTACCTTGTGATAATAGGCCAGTTGTTTTTCCCCTCTTCTTTACTAAAATTCATCAGCATAACAAAGTGGAAGATAATAAACCGGGAAGTCTATTTCTGCACAACTTTTTTTTTTTTTTTTTTGGGGGTCACACCCGGCCATGCGCAGGGGGTTTCTCCTGGCTCTGCACTCAGAAATTACTCCTGGCGATGCTCTGGGGACCATATGGGATGCCGGGGACATCACAGGGCCAGCACAGGCCAGCCACGTGCAAGCAAATGCCCTACCCCTGGACTATCGCTCTGGCGCCTGCACAACTTTTTTGAGGATAGACGTACTTTACAATTTTGAATATTAGGTTAAGTGGTATAATTTTATGTTTCTTCAGTGACTCTCCTTTGACATTGTATTCATTTCTCTTAATGGAAAAATTATATTTCATGATGTACTATAAATATTAAAACCAAACTATTTAAACTGTAATATATTCAAAGAGCCTTGATGAATATTCATCTTTTTCGTTTGCAAAAATCCATTATGAAGAGTCAGGGAAAATTCACTAAACGTATGCAAAAGTGCATTTTTCCTTTTTAATTCATTCAGAATGTACCAACATAATGTCAGCATTTATTTAGGGTACAGACTTTATTTGCAGTCATTTAATATTATATCAATACTTCATTAGCCTCATAGCTCAAAAACAAAAACTGAGTTGAAGTTTAATTAGTTAACTTTGAGAGAGTATCTGTTAAATATTGATGTAGGCACAATTTGAATGCCCTTGGATAAATTGCTGAACCAAAGTTGCAGTATATAGCTATGAATTAGCACTTCTCTTTAGCCATTATGACTCCATTTAAAGATTGCATAATATTCCAGTGTGTGGATTTATCATAATTTATTAAACTGTTTCTGCCTTTAGTTTATTTCTAATTTTTCTACTGCTTATAATGACAATGGGAAGGCTTGTAACAAGTTCTTGTTCACCTCTGATTATTTTTCAGGGTAGATTTTTTGGAATGGAATGACAGCCGCAGAGGATACGAACGTTAGTGCAGTTCTCCATAGTTTCTCTAATTTTTTCTAGAAATGCTGAGTCTGCCCACATTTCTCTATTATAGCAAAGTTCATCTCACAATACTCCAGTAAGCTGTCAGTATTGTCTTCTAAACGACAATAGCTTTGCTTGTTCGTTCAGTGAAAAACAATTACTCTTTTATCTTTGATTTTAGTGAGTTGGTGTGACTCTTGGACACGTGAAACTCTTATTCTAATGCCCCTGGATAAAGTAAATCTGAAGTTAGCATTATCCATGCTTCCTTCTCTGAGATCTTCCGTCCTTTCCCTAAATCAGCTTACCATGTCAACTGTTGGTAACCTGTATGGCTCTTGGGATACAAGAACTGCTGAGTGTGATTACAGTGTATGTAGCTGAAGGCATTATTCCACAGTTCAGAAATTTTTTTCATGTGGAAAGTAGTAATCTCAATTGTGAAATAGTGCCTTCAGCAGTGGACATTATAATCAGAGTCTCAGGAGTGCTTGTATTCCAGGAGTAATACATCTCTTAGTTATTACCCTCTGAGCTAGATTCTGTTTATAGTGAAGGGATGAATTTTCATAACTCAATGCCGAAATAGCAATAGGGAGCCCTGAGCAGATTATTATAGGTCAGGCTTAATCCATGGAGATAAATCTCATTATTGGCTCACCTGGGCCCATCCACAGAGTAGCTAGCTTAACTGGAGTCTGCAAATCAAATAGCAGCTTAAAAATGAACAGTAAAATCCTTACTCTAATCCCTCTACTGCTTCTGTGAAGAGAAACTCCAAATGTGCATCCTGACTCTAGACATGCTTGGACACCTCGACAGTAATTAGCAGAGAAACATGGAGTGCAGTGCAAAACAGTTCACAAATTAGTGAAGAACTACTGATTTGGGATTGGAATCTCCCGACACACGCACAGATACAATACTGTAGAGAAGCAATCACTTCAAACTTAAACTCCGTTTTCTCATCCTTACATTTTGCAAAGTTTAAAAATAATCACCACCGTGTCTGTATGCTGTCCTTCCAGGGGAAGGACAGTGTGTCTACTGGAGCGACTCTGGGGTGAGGGAGTGTCTAGCCGACTAGCCAAGTGTGGACTTCTTGTTGGCAAAGTCATTAGAGAGTCAGCGAGGTGAATGGTGCCATAAATATTCTTTGTATTTCTATTCTTTTATAATTTTTTTTCACCATCATAGAAAAGAACAAAGTGAATTTATTGCAGCTGTGTATTTTATTCATGTGTATCTATCTTGGCTTCTCTGTGTGCCAGAGCTCAGCTTTCATTGATCACCCACTTTCTAACCATGTTCCTAGTTCAGAGCCCACTGAGGCTGTTGGCCAGACTTTATGAGCTGACCTCGGAATGAGTATGCTGGTACCTTAGCTGTCTCCATCCTCATTATATCTGCACTACCAGCGATGGTACTTCCTGTGTGTTAGTACTCAGATACTGGTTGTTTACAATAAATTTGACTTCCAAGAGTCTTAATAGTTTTGTGAGGCTATTGATAGTTTTGAAGACCAGAATATTTTGAATGGACCATCAAGGATTTGATTGGGGTCCTTGTGTCGTTATGAATGGTCTGTTGGTGGGCAGGCACTTTCTCTGGTGGACTCCTGGTGTGATAGAGCTTGTCCTTTTCTGGTGTCCTTTTGCCCCTGTGGCAAAATAGGAGCACTTGTGTCTTTGTTTCCTTATTGTCAATAAGATTCTGCAGCTCAGGAAAAATCAAGGAGTCAGAAGTACCTAGATAGTGACTGGGGAAGGTGCTCTTGGAACACAGTGTTTCTCTTCTGTGTTGAAAGTAATCATTTTAACCCCTAGTGTTAGGACATTTTAGGCTATTGTGGATCTGGAAAAAATATACTTGAGTACTTTTCCTATTTTATTTTTCCAGATACACTTATTGGGGTTAGAGGCATTAGTAAAAACTGGTTATTATTATGCCTATTTCTTTTTGTTGACACCCAAGAGTTCATCTAGTCATGTTAAATTCTGAATCAGTGCATCCCTCACTGTTATCATTTAATTGACTCAATTAGATGAATAGTGTTAATATTTATGTATGATATAACATGTGGTCTTGCTTTTCCGATAGTTCTGAGTTAGTTGGGATAAAATTCTTGAACCATCAGAAAATAAAGATGGATAGTAACACCCTGAACAGCTTGTGGTTCCAAGTTCAGCACCCAATTAAGTGATTGCTCTTTGCTCACTGAAATCTCTTAGGTGGACATCTGCATTTAACTCAGTTTTACCCAGAAGGAGTTAAGTCTTTATTTTCCTCAGGCTCAATGACAGAATGCCACTAATGCCTTAACTGGCATCTCAAACATTATGAGATATTTTCTTTGCGCTCTGACACTGCAGTGACCTTCAGCTAAATTGTGTTTGTCTTTTATAAGCACCTAATGTAGAATTTCATGATTGAAGTCCATTCTGAGTCATGTTAAAGAACACGGGCCCCAGAGCCAGGCTGCCTGGGTTGCAGTTCAGACTTACCACTTAGTTTATATGTATCTTTAACCAGATCACTAGATCACTCGACATCCCGCTATTCATCAGTTTCCTCCAGTGGGCGCCAGTAACATTTCCATTTGACCCTATCACGTGCCAGTGTAGCCCAATGGCATCTGCTTGCTTCAGGAATATGGAGAGCCTTAAACCATTTGTTCAGGGTCTTGACGAAGAAGTCTGACCATTTTGTAGGTGGGCAGTCACGTGATCTTTATTTTTTATTTTTCTCCATGTGATCTTTAGACATCCTATGGTGTCCAGTTGGTAACGACTCTAGTCCAGCAGTCGTCTCCAAATCGCATTACATGTCCAGCCCATGTGATTTTCAATGCCTTTTAACCAGATGATGCCACTATTCCTATTTCTGAAAAATGGGAATGTTTGTTGTCCCTATTTCTGAAAAATGGGATTGTTCGTTCGGCTCTGAGGTTGCTGCTGGGTCGGATGAGATGGTGTATGAGAGATACTTGGATTTGGAGGAAGGGTAGAACAGTGTTCACTGTTCGCATATTGTTCAGTAGAAGCAAATCAACGCACACATTTTTTTAAATCAGGGAAACTTGTTTTATTAAATGCATATCAGATGCTTATTTTAAAAGTTGATGGAGATGTTCTTGTGAAGATAAGCTTCTTTAGGTTTATTTTCAGATCACTGCGGCTCTGCTTGGTTTGCCACAGTATAATTTGACATGAAGCTTCTTTGAAATTAAAAGTTGTGGGGAAAAGATAATGTGACATTTTCAACATGAAGTAAACACTTAGGGATGGGGTCTAAACAAAAAGTAAGATGAAAACCAGGAACAAAAACCCAGCTGTTAAAATTTCTCTTACTGGATTATGCAAAAGATTTATCAGAATTCCGGTCTCTGTGAGTTTTGATTTTGTATAATTCTTTTGTTTGTTTAGGGGCCATACCTAGCAGAGATCAGGATTTATTCCTGACTCTGTTTACGTAGGGGATGTATGGAAATATTTTAACCAACTTGTAAGTTAGCACTAGGAAACCCTTGGAATGAATCTTTGCCATGGGGCTTCACCAGTCTGGAGGGATGGATCTCTGCAGGTGTTTTGGTTACTACATTGGAGTCTTGGGGATCTTAGGTCAGCTTTGGGGTGATAGAATGTCCCCTGAGTGCCCGTAGGATGGCTATTTGCCACCCTGTAAGAGAGAGATTTTAAGTCAGCAGAACACATGCGCATCCACTGTGTATCAGTCCTTTCATTCCCACATGCAGTGGACCAAAAAAGAGAGCTAAAACACGGAAACTCATGTTCAAATACATTTGCTTCCTAACCCTATCCTCGGCCCCCACATGTTCCCTTTTAGTGTGCCCATATTCTAATGTGTAGATCTCTCAGAGTGAACTGCAAGATGCCTTCTGAATCTTGCAGTGTAAAGCATTATTGATTAAACAGAGTTGTGAATATTCAGTGAGGCAGTCTTGCTTTTTTTCTCTTTGGTTAAAGTTTACTTCATTTCACTTGTAAGTAGAAGGAATAGCAGCTCTTTGCTACACAAGTCATTAACTGCCACTAAATTGACACAAATGTTGACAGTTATTGTGAGAACTGTTTCAGAGCTAATTATGTTAATTAGAATGTAGCATACCAGTGACTACATGTATTCAGATATCATGCTATCACTTTTTTTTGTTTTCTTCTCCAGATGTAAGACATTCATTCATTTGTTGCTTGAAAAGCTACAGAATTATAGCTAAGATAGCAAATAATTGCCAGCAAATAAAATTGGTTCTTTTGAAATATACCCTAATTGGTTAGCTATGTAAAAGACAGAAACAAATGTTAACATGTTAAGCATATAAATTAGGAACATTACTTATGAAATCCTTAGTTTTGTGCTTTTCATTTAAATAAGCCTTCTTATTGCAATTAATATCATCGTTTGGTTTATGACCCTTAAAAATGTATTCGCTTTCAGCATTTCTTGTAGTTTTAATTTAGCTTTCTTATACATGTTAGATGATTTGCAATTTAGATTTTAATTTGATTTCCATTCTTTAAAAATGCCATTTTTCTTGTATTTCATTTTTATTTAAAACATGATTCTCTCTGTATTCATGGAAGCCGGGCATAAACAAACTACAGGGAAAAAAAATCAAGCTTTTAAGTGAGCTGAGAACATAAAACATTTTAATAGGAATTTCACATAACTAAACTATTTGAAAGCCCAGCCAGAGAAATTATGACTTCTTGGAAAACTTTATGGGACATGGTGTTCCTAATTTACCCTCTCTTACAGTTCTTTTAAAAAAATAGTATCAGTATCCTTGCTTTTATGTTCTAACCATTTCTTATTTATATATCACTGTATCACTGTATCACTGTCTTCCTGTTCATCATTGATTTGCTCAAGCAGGCCCCAGTAATATCTCCATATGTCCTGTCTCATGCTAGTAGAGCCCAAGGGCATCTGCTTGCTCCAGGAACATAAAGAGCCTCAAACCATTCCTTCAGGTCATGGGAATGAGGTCTATAATAGTTACTGGTATTTGGCATATCAAATTTGACACGAGTAGCTTGCCAGGCTCTGCCGTGTGGGTAGCATACTCTTGTAGTCATCTCTAAAAACAGTATTTATTGATGAACCACGTGGCCACGAAACCGGGCTGTGATAGGCTGGTCTTATTTATGTAGACTTTTTTTTTTTTTTTCTTTTTTGGGTCACACCTGGCAATGCTCAGAGGTTACTCCTGGCTCTGCACTCAGGAATTACTCCTGGCGGTGCACAGGGGACCATATGGGATGCCGGGGATTGAACCCGGGTCAGCCGCATGCAAGGCAAACGCCCTACCCGCTGTGCTATCGCTCCAGCCTCTATGTAGACTTGACTGTGCCTTTGCCTTATGATTTGCAGGGGGTCATACTTGACATGCAGACAGAGTTGTTCCTCTGTAATTTTGAAGAGGTTTCGGTCACACACCCACCCACACATACATACACACTGATCAGTAGATCTACTCATTTGTTGTTGAGTTGAAAATTTGGGTGTGGATTTTCTTCCCGCCCAGCTGGGACACACATAAATTAGCCCTCCACTTACTGTGCCATCATCTGAACCGTGCAGGACTTGAGCTTGCTCTTTCTCCCACATGCTTCTGCTTCCAGCACTGCGCCCGTGCGACGGAAGAGCCCTTCTTAACCCTCCTTTCAGTTGCTGCTGCCCAGCTCTGTTAGCAGATCCTCTCTGTCTTGCCTATTTTTGTTGTTGTTATTGTTACTTTTACTTGGCAGTGTTGGGCTCCCTTTGGTTTTGTTTTAATATAGTTTGAATATTTGTTTACATATAGTTTTAATATATTTCAGGGTCAGCTTTATGCAAAGCAAACACCTTAACCCCTGTGTTATCTCCCCCACTCATATAGTTTTAATCTTGTTTTTTGAGTTGATACACCATTTAAAATAGCAAATGATGGAAAAAAGATGGACACGCCCGGGTGTGGGGAGTTAGGGTTGAATTCTGATACTGATGTGGCTTGACTGGGTAATTTTGGACAGTTGTCACTTAATTTCATTGAGCACTAGTGCCTTCCATAGTGAACTAAGAACAATTGATCCTGATAGTACTGGGAGAGGCGGGTAGTTGGGGCCACATCTGGTGGTACTCAAGTGGGACTACTCCTGGGAGTGCTAGGCCACTGTCGTGCTGGGATTGAATCAGGGACATCTGCACGCAAAGTAGCAGTTTAACATCGGTACTGTCTCTCCTACCCAGATCAGATACCATCGGTGCTAGAAAGATAGTACAGTAGGGAGCTTGCCTTACCTGAAACTAACCTGGTTTGATCTCCATCACTCCATATGGTCCCCTGAGCCTGGCCAGGAGTGGTCCGTGGAGTGCAGAGGTAAGCCCTGGGTACTGCCAGTGTGGCAAAACAAACAAACTAAAAACCAAGTCTGATATTACTATTGTATAGTTGAAGATTCAGAGACGTTTGTCTATGCATACGAAAGCCCTTGCGTATATGAAAGTCTAGCCCTGATAGATTAAGATAGACATCTGAACAAAGAATGTTGTTCTTCTTCTGGTGACTGTAAGTAGTACATGAATTTAGAGGGCATTTTTGGGGTTTTCAGTCTTTTTAGCCTACTGACCCATCATTTTTCTCTGTTGAAAAAACAAAGATCATCGCATATCTCAGAGCTCATTGGCATGAAGCATGCTGCGGCGTGCTGCTGCTGTGCTTGGCTCTGAGGTCTTGATCCTCACGTCAGCCAGTTTGTCTAGTCCAGTATCAGATTTACCCTTATTACCGTGACTTCTCAACAGTCTCGTAATTACCGGTTAATAGCATCGAGGACATTCCCTCTGTCACTCGTCTTTCCAAGTGCTGTGTATTTTGCCACGTTGATTTTCAGTGTACGTCCGCTGGTGAAGTTCCACAAACTGATTAAGATTTTGATTAGACTCAACATTTACTCCAGAGATCAATTTGGAGGAATTGGCATTTTTATTATATTGAGTTTTACTATTTTAGGACCTGGCATGTGACTCCATTTACCTACAGAGGATTTATTATATAGATTTTAAATAAGTGCTTAAAGTTTTCTGCAAAATTTATGAATCTGTTGCTATATTTATTTTTAGGAATATGAACTTTTTTAAAATTAAAGTACATAGGGGCCGGAGCGATAACACAGCAGGTAGGGTGTTTGCCTTGCATGCACCGACACGGGTTCGATCCCCAGCATTCCTATTGTCCCCTGAGCACTGCCAGAGTAATTCCCTACGCAAAGAGCCAGAAGTAACCCCTGAGCATTGCCCAACGGTGTGACCCAACAAGAAAAAAAAACAGATAAAAAAAAAAGCACATAGGACTGGTAATATGACTTAGCGATAGAATACATGCCTTACGTGAATGAGGCCTTGGGTTTGATCCCCAACAGTCACAATCAAGAAACCAATAAGCATGCATATGATTTTCTAATGTTTGGGATTTCAACTGATTGTTATATATTAATTTTTATTTATGTGTTTATATATTTATGAGGGGCATTGGGCCATACCCAGTGCAGTTCGGGGCCACTTCTGGCTTTGCACTCAGGGGTCCTGGTGGGCTCAGGGGACCTTATGGGATATCAGGAATTGAACCCAAGTCAGCCACATGCAAGACAAGCATCTTACCCACTGTACCTCTGACCCCTGTATGCTAACTTTTAAATTCACCTTGCTAATTCAACTGATTCCTTTTTTTGTGACTCTAGAAAAATGGCTTATTTTTGTATGTAAAGCAAACAATGCTTATCAACGCATGGCATGAGAACAGCTTTGTTTCCCTTTCTCTTTTCTAATTTTTATAGTTTTATTCCTTATCATCACTAATTAGGATTTTCGGGATGAATATAAATAGAAGTGGTGATACCATGTTATCACAAATAGAGTACTGTGAGCATTTCCTGTTTTTGTTTTTATGAATGCTCTGGTGCTTTTGGCAAGACATACCCAGTTGTGCTGAGGGGCTTTTCCTGGCTCTGTGCTTGGGGCTCGTTTACTGTGGTGCTCAGGACGTTGGCGCATGCAGTGCAAGCACCATAGTCTCCAGACTATCTCTGTGACCCCCAGGGGAGCTAAGGAAATTGGGCAGTGCTCAGCAGTGCTCAGCACTTACATCTGACTCTGCTCTCAAGACTCTCCTGGTAGTGCTCAGAGAACCATATCCTGTGCTGGGGATTAAAGCAAGGTTGATGCTGTACAAGGCCAGTGCCTTGGCCTGTCTTTCTGATCCCTGTAATACTGCTTTTATCACATCCCAAGTATCTTATGATTCAATTTCTTGAGTGTTGTTTAAACTTCCTCTATTTACATCATATAATCTAATTCCTAGTTTGATGTCTTCATATCTCATAGGGCTGGTAGGGAGCCCCATTTCATAATTCCTGTAGTTAAGTTCATTTTCAGGGACCGGAGAACTGGCTCAGAGGACTGGAGCATGGGCTGTGCATGCAGCAGGTCCGAGTGCACTCTCCAGAGCTGAGCAGTCCTCCAGCCCCGCCTGACAGCAGCAGGGGCCTGGGTCAGAAAAGCCTAAAGTATGGTATGATTTTCCATTGCAGTTTTGAAACTTCCCTCCCATCTCTGGATATAAGCTTACGTCTTCGCAAGCCAGTGAGATACATGAGCATCACCCACTAGGAGTTTATGCAGCCGGAGTGGTTTGGGTCATCAGTGAGGAGTGGTTCCTTCCTTAATCAGGCTTCCGGACAGCCTTTGGCCTTGTCTGTTGTGGCATTGGGCACCCTCCACTGTGACTTTCCTGGGAAGAGTTTTCTGCGGCTTTGGCCAGGATCGCCCCCTGTGGCACCCTGGGCAGGACACCTGAGAAGCACAGTCCAGCTTTTAGGAAGAGGAGCTTGCTGGGAGCTGAGAATGGAGGTGGTGGCGCGTCGCGGCTGTCTGCTGAGAATGGAGGTGGTGAGTGCTTTGCCTCCTTTTGCCGGCGAGCAGCAGAGCTCGGTCCCTGCTGGTGTCTGGGCAGCTGTCAGTGTGCCAACTCACAACTTACACCCTGGAGTCTCTGGGACCGTGGCGGTCTCTCCTGAGCACCTCCCAGTGAAATGAGAATTGCCGCTTAGCTGATGAGGTCCTGCGGCTGCACACAGGGTCTTTCTCCAGCATTTTCTCAGATAGCCTCTGCCTCTCGCATGGAAGAAAAGAATGTGCTTCCAGGGGCTGGGCACTGTCCGTTGCCGGGAGCGTCCCCCTCATCCATCATGCCCGACAGCCCTTGGGTTCCTTCACCCTGTCAGAGCAGGGGGAGGCTAGAACGGGTCTGAAGAGTCCTTGCTTGCCTGACATTTTAAACAAATCTGAATTTGATAAGAAACAAACTGTTGATGGACGCAGCTGAAGTTGCTGGTGGCCACGGTTGGTAGGCAGGCCTGAGCTGCTGACCCGTCATGCCAGGCTGAAGGGCTGTCAGTGGAACCTGTCCGCACTGAAAGCTCTTCATTAATAGGGGATGGGAGGGAATTTGGTATCAGTGTAAGTGAAACCTCAACTCTGATCAGCCTGAACTTTTCCTTTTTTAAAAAAAATTTTATTATACCACCATGAGGCATACAATTACAAAGGTGTCCATAATTGGTTCTTGGTAACACAGTATTCCAGCACCCATCCCTCCACCAGTGCCCCATTTCCACCACCAATGTACCCCACCCCCTCCCGCCCACTCCCAGGCTACCTCTATAGCAGGTGCCCCCGTTTCCTCTCTTTCTCTCTCTCTCTCTCTGTCTCTCTGTCTCTGCATCTCTCTCCCTCTTCCTTTACACATTATGCTAGCCCTGCAGATATTTAGAGTATATTCAATGATGATGAACTTTTCCTTTCTAACCCAGACTCTGAGATGCAGTTGATGAGACCTAGGGAACTCAAGATGAGATAAACTTATGTTTCTCTAATTCATTGTGCTTTACAAAGTAAACTTTATTGTCTATATGTAAATACCTATAGGAAATCTAGATTTTTTAATCTTTTTTTGTTTGTTTCGGGGCCACATCTGGTGGTGCTCAGGGGCTCCATCTGGTGGTGCTTCGGGGCCTCGTCCTGGGTTTGTTCTCAGGCATCAATTCTGGTGGTGTTCAGGATATATGTGGTATCAGGGATCGAACCTGGGCTTCCTGCATGCAGAGCATATTATCAGCCATTGAGCTTTCTCTCTGGCTGTGAAAACCAAGAATATTTTATTTAAAGACAGGTTAATAATATGCACAATTCCTGGCTCTGTGCTGAGAGGTGCTTCTGGTGGTGCTCAGGGTTCCATATGCAGAACTGGGTTCTTCATTCTGATTTTCTCTTAGGTATCTGTCCACTTGGGGCAGATTCAAGCACATTTCCTTTTCACTGCTCCTATTTCTTTGTGTGGAGCTTCTTTGTAGGAGCTGAGCTGCACACCTGGCTATGCTCAGGGTTCACCTCTGACTCTCGGTGGCGGGCTCATTCCTGGTGGTACTCAGGGTTTACTCCTGACTCTTCACTGAGGGTTCATTAGGGTTCATTCCTGGTGGTGCTTAGGGACCATTTGGGTACCCAAGCCAGTACCCTGCCCATTGCACTATCTCCCTGGCTCTCCTCTTCCCAGCTCTCATTCCCTAGTAACCTTTCTGCTGTTAGTCTCTTCCCTTTGCCTTTCTTTCTGTCCAGGCTTCCTGTCTCTTGTCCCCACACTGATAGTGGAATGCTAAGGGTGCCTCCTCTGGACACAGGGTAGGGAGATGGTCGCTCACTGTTCCAGTGCCCCCAGACCCACAGCTGTGGGCGGGAGGCGCAGCTTTCTTCCTTACCTGCCTCTCCCCAGTGGGATCGGGCTGGTTCCAGAAGCCTGGGTTCCACCTGAGGCACCTCTGGGCTGCGAACCCTCCACACCTTTTGTGCTGGCTGCCTGGGTGTCAACGCCTGGAATTCTCCCTAGACAGCTCTAGGTGGCAGCATCTCCCTCTGCCTCAAGAACAGAAAAGGAGAGAACCTTTGACTGTAGAGTCAAGGATGATGATTAGCTATAGCACAGTGGGGAGGGCATTTTTCCTGCATGCGGCTGACCCGGGTTCAATCCCGGCATCCCTTATAGTTCCCCAAGCACCGCCAGGAGTAATTCCTGAATGCAGAGCCAGGAGTAATCTCTGGGCATTGCTGCCTGTGACCCAGAGAGCCACACACAAAAGAAAGGATGATGTTAGCGCTAGTGTGAGTTCCTGTCTGCACTCGCTTCCCGACTTGGTCTTATACTTGCCAGACAGCCAGGGAGTGAAACACTCCAGTTCCTCATTCCTCCGGGTGCTTTCCGGGGCCCCTTCCAGCTTGCCACGTCCCAGACATGACCCGCATCCTGGGTGGGCCCTGCTCCATCCTGGGAGAAATGGGCTGTGAGGCGCACTGCTTTGCAGAGTCACCAGGAGTCTGTGGAGGAATGTTTCTAAGGAATGCTCAGGACAGGTGGTGAAATTCAGAATTCTGGGCTCTGCTCCCATGTTCTTGGCTTGCTTTGCGTAGTGTGGGGCTCTGAGCTAATTTTTGAGCAATTCACTTTCTCACAGTTCTGATAGCAAAAGCATTGTTTTGTGGTTCAGAATAATTTAAATGCAGAGTTGAAATCAAGTATAGGATCATGACCTGTTTTAATAAATATATGTGTACATATGCATATATATATGTATATATGTGTGTGTATATATTTTTGTGTATATATATATAAATATATAATCAAAATGTTTGTATAGTTTTGATTTTTTTAAGGTCTATGCCCCTAAAACTTAGGAATTTCTTTGGGATATGGGGGGTTTGGGGCTCTATACCTGGCATTGCTTGTGCTTTATGGTCTGGGTCTTTCTTGGAGATGCTCAGGGGCCTTTGGTGCCAAAGGTTAGACTGGGTCGGCCTCATGCATGGCCTGCACCTTACCCCTGTGCCATTGGTCTGGTCCTAAAATGCTGCACTTGTGAGAGCTCGTCAGGGACTTAGCTGCCCTTCACCCCAGATGAGGGCTGCTGCCTGAAGCTGCTGGGCAACCTCCCTTACGTCCCTTCTGTCCTGTACTTGGTCACTGTGTGTCATCCTGTATCCCAAAGCATTTAACTCAGAATGTATAAATAGGTGTTCTCACTGCCTGCCTTTCTGTATTCCGATGGGAGTGTGGGCTGAAACCAAGTGTCCTACAGCGGGGTGAAGGCCTGTGTCCCTGGCCAGGCTTTTCTCTACTGCTATGCAAATTAAACGTACGTAGTGGAAAGGAGTCAGACCCCATTGTATCACACCCCTGGGTGCATACTTGGGTAGTATTCAGGCTGGAGATATACTTCTTTTCTGATGGATCATGTTTGTTTGGGGGAAGAGGCCCCACTCCACAGAGCTCAGGGTTAACTGTTGGATTTGAATCCAGCAATCACGCCTGACAAGGCTTGGGGACTGTATCTGGTACCAGGGATAGAACCCAGGTAGGCTACAAGCCAGAGTCTAGTCAAGTTGTTTTGACATGCATAGTGTGGGATTAGGAAATGCCCATTGGCTTGAGGAATACTCTGAGAGTTCTTGCTTACATTGTTTTATTTCTTCCTCACACAGGAGATATTCTGGCAGAGCTGTGTCATTCAGCTCTGACACAGAGCTTTGCAGACAAAAGGCATTCTACCTTGTGTCCTTTCGGAGGCCCCATTTGATGTTGGCTCATGGGCACTCTCAGGGCGGGAGGGGGGGAGTTGCTGGGTAGGTGTTCGTGGGCAGACCATGCAGAGTGGTCCCTGTCTGTCTGTTCTACTGTTGGTCCTCCAGTGTAGTCTGCAGCCATGACCAGAAACAACAGGAACTGCCAAACAAACAAACAAACAGTCACAGGCCAGAGCAATAGCACAGCACGTAGGGTGTTTGCCTTGTATGTGGCCAACCCGGGTTCGATCCCGGCATCCTATATGGTCCCTGAGCACTGCCAAGAGTAATTCCTGAGTGCAGAGTCAGGAAAAACCCTGAGCATTGCCGGGTGTGACCCAAAAAAAAAAAAAAAGAAAACCAAAAACAAAAACCAGGAACTGGCTTTTGAGCAAGCAGTAGTTCACAGCACTGAGCACACCAACAGGAGTGTCTTCTCAGCGTCCCTTCTCTCCAGGAATGTGAGCTCAGTCCCTTCTCCAGAATTGGTGCTTGTGCTGCCCACCCCTCCTCTCCTCTTCCTGGTGTTCATCTACTGGCTCGAAATCCCAGAAAGCTCCCTAGATCCTGCGGTCCTTTCTCCCTCCAACTTCCAAGATCTGCAGTGACTGAGAGCATGTTGGCTGCATGCAGAGATCTTTTTGGAGACGGGATGTGTGTGGGGGGAGGAGCACTGGTCTGTGTTTGCTGTATCTTCCGTAATGCTGGGGACCAGGCTCATGCCAGGTTGTGCCAGGCGGCGCCTTCACTCCTGTACTCTCTGGCTCCTGCAGGCAGAGATCTTGGTTCAGATGAGCGGCCTCCCTTAAGCAGAAAAGGGAGGGAGCATAACGGGATGGGCGGATTCTGCTGTGCTTTCCAAGGCTTTCCTTGGAAACAGGAATGCTGCTTCTGTGTTATCAGACCTCGGTGCCGGTGTTTCCCGGCATCTGGGCAGAGCTTTCTGCAGGAAACCCTCACTGCACTCACAGGCTGCATTCCCAGGTGATTGTTTCTGGAAGAGTGGGAGGCCAAGCTTGTGAAGGAGCTGGGCAGAAACCCAGAGAAGCTGCCAGGCAGGGTTTCCATGCTGGCCTGTCTCTGCGGCCTGGCCTGCCCCTGTGTGCAGGAGAGAGATGTCAGTAACACTCCACTGCCCCTTGCTCTTCCGCTGGGAACCCTGCGGCACAGAGGGGAAGGATTCCGTGGTTATGGCAGCCCGGCCACTGGAGATTAGTGAGAGTCTGTATTATTCACTATCATCCTAGTTTGACTCTTTTATTGATTATTATCTTGGGAAGTTCACACCCAGCTTGCTTAGGGCTTACTCCTGGCTCTGTCCACAGAGTGGCTGGCAGGGCTTGGGGTACCCTGAGTGGTGCAGGGGATTGAATCAGTGTCAGCTGCGTGCAAAGCGAACCCCCTACCTGCTATACTCTTGCTATCCGCTTGTTTTGACTTCTAAAATGACACCTATTCTTCTAAGGGGTGGAAGCAAACTTCAAGTCCCCCTTTCTTCTCTATACATGGTTGTTTTCGGTGTGGGAAGCAGTTGAACGACAGACTCGTCTAAACCTGTTCCTATTTTTAACTGAGACAGTGATCCCGGAGATGCTGGAAGATGCTCAGTTCCTCTGCAGGAAAGCTTTGCTGCTTTCTCTTGTCCTTATCCACATAAGCTAGTGCCTGTCTGAGCTCAGGAGAGCAACAAAGCATTTGGGATAGTTTGTCCATTCTGCAATGCTCTAAAGCATTGCAGCTGTGAGTCAGGTCGGTAACGTATAATCTGGTCCACGTCTTGGTTTCGGGACGTCAGACCCAGCAGCAGGACTTGTGAAGGAAGCAGTCAGACCCATAAAAAGGAACAGCACAGGCCAGTCCTCTCAAATGGCGAAGGCATTGCATACCCTTAAATAATGGTACCTGTCAGGTTTTTGGACACTCTTCTCAGAGAGGAGAACAGATATGAAAAAGATAGCGGTGAATGCAGCGGGGACTGTCAGAGAACCGGGTGACTTTAAGAATCAATACTGTAATTGCGTGTCTCTGCCACAATTTATCAAAACACCTCAAAGTATTCTACAAAGGAGTTAAGGAGTGCTCTTATTTTACAAATGAAGCAATTGGCAGCTGACAGTAAACTGCTTCTCCAGAATCTTGACCTCACTTTGAGCCAGAGCACAGCACCCCACAAGAAGCAAGGCTGGAGCAGGCGATGGCAAGGGCTGGGCTGATGGCGCGGGCTGTGCCTCAGCTCTCCATCAATCAGCATCATTACAACTCAGCCGGTGGGTGCTGTGCAGAGTGCGGAGCTGCACCAGGCCAGGAAGTGTGCCCAGGGCGCAATCGATGGAAGATATATTACTGAAAATTAATATTCTGCTGCTGCTGAATTATTTTTATTGATCTGGGGACTTTGGAAGTAGCCTTAGATAATTTTGTGAACAAAAGCTCAGGTATTTGTGGAGCAGAAAAATAAACAAAACAACAGAGGAAATCTTGCGTCTACTGGTGAAAACCTCAGAGCACAGTTTTCGGCTCTGGAAACAGGAAACTTGCGTTGTATCTTCTCACAGGGCTGTTTCCAGGCCGGAGGCTGCCTCGCAGAGTCTCCTGCCATGAAGCCTTCTTGGCTGTGGTGGTCTTTGCTCTGATCGGACGCTGAGCTTAAAGCTCGAAGAAATACTCTCAGCACAGTGTACAAAAGGAACAGGAAAGATGTTTGCGACACGCACAAGGAATCAGACTCCTTGTGCGTGGAACCTGGGGCTGGAGGCAGGAGGTGGAGAGAGGCATCGCAGGCTGCTGTGGGAGGCTAGGATTTGCTCCCGGGTGCTCCACCCCGCCCCTGCCCGCATTGCCCTTGGAGGAGTGACTGCCGGCTCCTACAGAAGTGCCAGTAGGCTGGGTCCCTGCTGCCTTGGACCAGGCCCGGCTACCCCTCCCGCTGCTGTCTGTCCCCATCAACCCTGTGCTCTTGTTTTCCTTCTGAAGTCCGGACTCTCAAGCGGTGAAGGTTATTGCTTATAATGGATTAAAGGTAAATGGTGCTGAGGAACAGCATCGCTCGATCTGTTTCACATCACTTTCAGTACAGTCTTTTCTGACCTCTGCTCTCCTCCCTTGAGCCTAACCAAGTTTGATCAGGGGCCTTAATATGCAAAAGAAGACACTTCTCTGAGCATTGGAAACACCACCTCCAGAGTGCCCTGGACGGGAAACCCTGCTTCTTGTTGGATTACCCACTGGAAAGCATTTTCTCTTAAGTTCTTCTCTATTATCACAGAATCAATGATTTTTAAGCCTTAGCAGGGGGTTGGGGACTGGGCAAACAGAATAAAGGGCACTGATGCAAATAGCATTTTCACCAGTAGATGGCGCATCAGCCAATCAGATTTGCGACTGGTAGCTGTAACAATGTTGAGGATTTTTTAAAAAGGACTCATCCATAATGCATGGAAGAGCAAGGGTGGCCATTGTGCATGGAAGTTCACTAACTGATTAAAAAGGCAAAACAGTTGGACTGTCTAAAACTAATTCTGTCATTGAAAGAAAACGGTCAGAAAGCACTTTTTTAAATGCGCATGTCTATTGAAATTAAAATGCCCTCTCACTCACATGGAAATATTTTTCCATAACATTTGGCTAGGGGATTCCTCCTCTGACTATGAACTGTTGCTCATCTTTACAGCATTTGAGTTTTTGACAATAATATATGGTGTACATATTCCAGGTTTATGGGCTTGAATTATTTTCATAAAGTGATGGATAATTGAGCTGGAGAAATTAGTTCTCCTGAATTTTAAAAAATAAAGAATCTGGCATGTTGGTGGGACATTTTAAGTACAACTTCTTCTTTTATTTATTTATTTATTTATTTATTTATTTATTTATTTATTTATTTATTTATTTATTTATTTATTTTGCTTTTTTGGTCACACCCGGTGATGCTCTGGGGTTACCCCTGGCTCTGCGCTCACGAATCACTCCTGGCACTGCGTGTGGGACCATATGGGATGCCGGGGATCGAACCCGGGTCGGCTGCATGCAAGGCAAATGCCCTACCTGCTGGATTTTTGCTCCAGCCCCTACATAAAACTTCTTGAATGAATATATTTAATGTTGCCAGAATGCATAATTGGTAGCTTTACTCATGTATAATTAAGTACCACTTCTGAAGAGTAACTCTGTGTTCAGAATGTACTGGTTTTTATTTTTATACTCAAAGTAGTAAAAAAAAAAAAAACCAAACCAACAAAAGGTACTATACAAAGAAGCAATATTTTTCTAAAATGTCATCTAAAAACTGTAGCCGAGAATGGTAATATATTTGATTTTAGAAGGCATGTTTTAAAATAAGGATTTAAAAAATCCAGCTGTCTGATAAAGTATTAAAATTTCAGTATTTTTTTTTTCTTAAAGAAATCTGTGATTTTCTTGATAGCTTACAGTCAGGAATATCTATGTACTGGTTTTCAAAATGGAATCGGATTTAATCTCAGAATGCTGTCTGTAGGTGAAACAGTCTGAGCACACGCACCTATTGTATCCGGTTTTCTTTAGAGGGCAGCTAAAGAATACAATTAACGGCTCCTCACAAACGTCCTCTGCTACTGTCTCAGAGGAGAGTGGTGACAGGCATTCAAGGTTGTCAGGTGAGCTATGAAATCATCGCCAGGGCCCGGGCGGCGCTGGAGAAACCTTGGGAGGGAAAAGATGAAGGATCTTGTTTGCTTTTTATAATTGAGTCATGTAATGTGTTTAGTAAGGCCAAGACAGATAGGAGTTACCCAGTTCACTGAACTTCTATTTTAGAAGAAGATTGTGCAAAAAATGCCTTGTCTCTCCATGAAAATGCTAGATTCTGGTGAAAAGAGATTAAAGACAGATTCTTTCATGGCCACGGGAATCCATCCTACCTTTCCCCTCTGTCTTCTGTTAACTTCCCACTTCTTCCTCCGGTTTCATAATTGCGTACAGAGAAGATTGCAGGAACTTAGTAGTAAAGCCCCAGTACCACCCCGCTTAGTATTCCCTTATGTATGTATGTATGTATTTATTTTCATCTATTCATTCATTCATTCATTCATTCATTCGTTTTTAAATTGGGAGGGGTGGAGACATAGTATTGCTATTAGGACTCTTGCATTGCACATACCAACCTGGGTTTGAGCCCTGACACCCCGCTTGGTCCTGGAGCCCTGCCAAGAGTGATTCCTGAGGGCAGGCCCAAAACTAAGCACTGAGCACAGCTGCGTGTGCCCCTTCCCAATAAAACAAAAATAGTTAATCAGGAGGGGCGCAGTGCCTAGGAGCCCAGGGCAGCCCCATGGGCAGTGACTGACCAGTTGGGCTCAGAGGTTTGATGTGAGAGTCGAGGCGGGGGGGATGTGGTGCTGCCCAGCTCCTGTGTTACCCCAGTGGTGCAGGCGTCTCTAGGGCCCACTGGTGCTCAGGAAGGACCACGTAGTGCTGGGAATCCAACCTGGGTCTGGCGCATGCTGGTTGTGCACCCTCCTCGCCGTCATATCCTTTGGCCCCCGTGTTCCTTATTCATAGCCGTGTTCCCCCTTCCTTTCCTGGGCTGCTGTCCTTGAGAAGTCCAGCAGTGCATATCTGGTGTAGTGCTTGCTGGAGCGTCACCTGCTTCATTGGTGGTGCTCGCACTCAGCCTTTAGCACACACAACTCACAGGTCATTCGGTGTGGGGCCTTCCGGGGCTCCATGTGGCTGTGTTAGCCTTTACCTGGCTGTGCATCAGAGACTATTGTACTCTCTGTGCAGTGCTGGGTGTAGCAGCCTGTAGAGATGCTCTGGGGCCATCAGGAACATATGGGCAGCACTAGGGGTCAGACTCATAGTCCTCGTGTTTGCAAGGTAGGCACTTTGAGCTCACTGGCACATGGCCTCAAACCCCAAACTTATATACCATTGTTTTATATGGACCATACCTGGTAATGCTCTGGACTACCTGCATCGTAGTATTTGAGAGGCCATAGAGTGCAGGGGGTAGAACTCAGGGCCTTAGGCATGAAGAGTGTGTGTACTACATTTGGGTCCCCTACCCAGCCCCTCCACTTAGATTCCAGCGTCTCTCAGACTTCTTCATGCAGTGTAACACCTAGGGAGCTTCGAAACTTCTTCTTCTTTTTTTTTAAATGTCTTTTTTTTTTTTTTTTTTTTGCTTTTTGGGTCACACCCGGCAATGCTCAGGGGTTTCTCCTGGCTCTGCACTCAGGAATTACTCCTGGCGGTGCTCGGGGGACCATATGGGATGCCGGGGGATCGAACCCGGGCCGGCATGGGCCGGCCGTGTGCAAGGCAAACGCCCTACCCGCTGGGCTATCGCTCCGGCCCGAAGCTTCGGAAACTTCTGATGCCAAAGGTTGGCTGCAGAGTGTGACTGAACCCCTTGGGGAAGGCTTTAGTGTGAGGAATATCTCTGAGATCTGATGGAATGTGCAGGTAAAGATGGGAACCACTGTGTATCTCTATGCGTCTGTGCCATACCTGGCTGTGCTCAGGGTTTATGCCTCACTTTTTGCTCAGGGATCATACCTGGTGTTGCTTGGGGGGACCATATGTGGTGTCAGGGGATAGAACCAGGGTCAGCCACATGCAAAGTTAAGTGCCTTAACACCCTGTATTTTATTCATGGTATTGAGTCTTTTTTTCACTTTACATTTTCAACATCCACCTTAATGCCTACCTCATAGTAGATACTTAGGGATTAGTTTTGACTGAAGAGAATAGCATGCACACGTGCACACTCGTGCGCACACACACACACACACACACACACACACCACACTCTAGCAGATCAATTTGTACACTTCTGACTTAGGGGCATGTTTACTGCCCAGGTACATATTTCTCCTTTATTTGACATGTACGGATTTTATAATCTGTCTTTTCTTAAAGCAATGACAAGGATATAATTAGAGGTGTGTGTTCTGCGTATTCTGTGTGTGGTTGCCTTTAGTCACCAAAGGCAGATTTGGAGAAGGGGACAGAGAAGGCTGAGCTTGTCCTCAGTAGAGCTCAAGGAGGTGAGAATAAAAGTGTGATCGATTTCTGGGAGAATAATTCCCTGTTGTCTTACTTAAAGAATATTAATTTACCTAATTGATGATAATCCGATCAATTTATTGTAGCATTAAAAATGCAAATTGGTTACCGTACCAAAACATTCACTGATGTGCCCGAGACTTTTAAATTTTTATTTTATTTTATTAGGTGATAATGGGAGACATAATTGTTAATGTTTGATTGTGGCAAAATACAATTAGTTTTCCTGAAACACATTGTGCATTAATGATATCATTAAGATTAATGAATATAAATGAAGGAACTAGGGATTTCAAACAGAACATAGTGACTTTATATCAGTCTGTAAAACTTGAGATAAATTTTCCTGATTTTTCAAGGATAATGTATTAGAGCCCCTGCTGCATTTTGATATAGACTAGAAAATAAACCTTGATCTAGGAAAGTAACCTAGCTACCAAAAGGATAAGCATTACTATTTGGTTTAGTATGTTGTCTATTTATTTTTCTCAGTTAAAGCTCCCATTAGATTTACTTTTTCCAGGTAAATGACAGTATGCTTACATTTTCCATGTTTTATATGTATAAACATGCAAGCAAATTTCAGTGTTAAAATATAAGGATTCCCAGTTGTTCATTAAAATGAAAGATAGTGTGGGATTCTTGCACATTGCAGCTCTTCTAGATAGACACACCTATGTTTATAATTTTATATCTATTTGAGGCCATACCCTGTTCTGCTCAGGACTTACTCCTGGCTCTGTGCTCAGGGATCACTCTTGGTCAGTTCAGGGAACCATATGGGTGCCGGGATTCAAACTCGGATTGGCTACATGCAAGGCAAATGAACCACCAACTGTGATATCTCCCCAGCCCCAACTGTGCTTATAATATAAAAAATTTAAAGTTTGACAGGTGATATCTTTTTGAGCTAAGAGATGGAAAATGGAAAAAAATAGAGGTTGATCATGAAGTGTTAAGGAAGAGTTGTGAAGTAAATACATGGTGTGAAAAACAAGATGTCACCTTGCCTCAGTGAGACCAACACACATCAAAGAGAACAGAACAACCAGAGGACCTTCATGGAGATGGTGGGAATGCTCACCGTTTTGGCATTTTTTGAAAAACAATATGGACACTTCTCAAAAACCTGAGAGTTGAGCTTTCAAGGACCTAGTGTTTCCACTTCTAGCATCTACCCCAAGAGCCCCAAACCTCTAATCAGAAAATATATTTGCACTCTTAAGTTCATTGCAGCACTATTCACAGTAGTCAAACTCTGGAAACAGCTCAAGTGTCCAAGAACAGATGAGTGTATAAAGAAACGGTGTGCATACATGCACAGTGGAATACTGCAAGACCAGAAGAACAATGAAATCATGCAATTTGGCACACATGGAACCTGAGGGGGTTGTGCTGACTAAAGTCAGGCAGAAGATACAGAATAATCTCTCATATGTGGGATATAAAGAAACACAGTAAGAGAACAGCAGATGGCAAAAAGGACCTGTGAACTGGTCTGCAGAACTGAACTTGTCACGGGGTGGGGGCTCATTGGAGAGACCGGCAGCATCAGCTGGGCCCCTGAGTCAGTGGTGGAGGGAACTGGCCACTCTGGTTAGTGTTTGGGAACTTAATATATGTGAAACCCCATGCTGGTTTTGTAAATCACATTGGCTACACTAGAATTACACACACACACACACACACACACGCATGTGTATATTAATACAACGCCAAGATTCTTGTGTCTACTAGTGTACGGTTTATGTTCTCGCAACAGAGATGGAAGCTTCGCTGCTAAATGAGCTTGTACACTTAACACTCTGAGTCCCATGTTTTCAGCGTATTCTGGACAGAGAGAAGTGATGTGTGTCCGGTGTTTCCTGTCCTAGCCGTTTCCCAGCTGTACAATCTTGGTCTGACCTTCACTCAGTGCTTCTGTTTCTCCTACTTTCTGTGTAGATATGCGGGGAGGACACATACTGGACCCTTCCACAGGGAGTCCTGCCCTTGCATTGCTGTGTCAGAGGACGGGAAGAGGGGGACACCTTGGGGAGAATACCTGTTATCTGGGTGCCAGGCTGTAGCCTGAGAAACCCCAGGCCTTTTGTTTGCTTTTCTTTTTCTTTTTACCATTCCCACGACCTTAAGCTCTTCTTTTAACCCCGCTGCCTTACTTTCCTTGTTGGTAAATTGGACTAGTCTCTTTGCTTTCTACTTCACAAGAAACTGATGAGGATTAATGAGGCTACATTGGGAACGCATTTTGTGTTTCTCTGAAGAGGACATTTAAGGGAAGCTAGAAGACACAGCTAATATTGTAAAGAATTGGGGGGGCACATTGCTCACCATGGTGTGTTAGAGACTCTTGAGGGGCATTTACTCTTTGTCAACGGCACAGACATGGAGCAGGCGGTCCCGGTGCTGTTCACCTGTGAGTCTAATGACGGTACGCAGAAAGGCACACCGGATGTGCGGAGGAGTGCAGTGACGACCAGGATTCAGGAGCACTGTCATCTGGAAGAAATGCAATTTCTAAAAACAGTGCACATATGCCCATAGATGAGACCTATTTATCAGGCACACCTGACCACAATGTGTCACACCCTTTTGCATGCTCAGTATCTGTAAGTCAGTGGAAGGGTTTGGCCGTGTGTGATAATGCTGTCACAGTCTGAATGAGGATTCCAGTCAGAAACCTCAGAATTAATCTAATCTCATGCCTTGAGGAGAGTAAGGCTCTAGACATGATCTCAGGGTTTAAAACACTTGGCTGTGTAGATTGCAATGTCACTTTATAAACACACAGGAAGAATGTAAGTGCTTGATGACTTCATGGGCGGAATTTGTCCTGGCTTTATTTAGCATGCAGTGTGATCCCACAGCGTAAACATTCAAAGGCCACTTTTAGGGGTCTTTTCCCTAGTGAATTTTTTAGCTGTTTTCCCCCCCTAACTTTTTTGTACCCTCCACCATTTTTATTCATTAAAGAAAAGGGGGACCAAGTTTAGACTAGGTAACACTATGTTTATTATAGAATTTAGCTTCTGCCACTGTAAGATCAAAAAATAAGTTGAATATGTCTGTAAGTGAAAAAGACAATCTGATTCAGTGGCTATACTTAGAATATGTTGTTCAAAAACTATCTTGAGCTTTTTATTTCTAAGTCTATCTTATCATATTAGGCAACATTTGAGGACTGTCTCTTTGTTCCAGAAGCTCATAAAATATTTATTTGGTGCCAGGAGTATTATCACCCATTTATAGATGTATGTGTGTGTCTGTATATGTGGGTGTGTTGTGTATGTAAATGTGACTTGCTAGCGTACTCCTTTCTAGAGCTCATGCATTTGTCCCCCAGTGGCAACATTGCTAATGTCACTTCATCCATCTCTCCCATCTTAGTAGATTAATACGAAAAACAGGAGTTTGCTGAATATTAGTTTGTGGTCCCAGTTTAGTGGTGTATCATTTTGAGAAAAGGGGACATAATTGAAAAAAAATATATTGGAGCTATTTCCAATTGTCAGATCTTCATAAGTGTTCTCGTCTGAAAAAAATGAAGTTGTATTACCCAGTTTTATTAGAAATGCTATATTTTGTTGGGTCCGTGTGTTCGCAAAGTAGAGAATATTTTCCTGCTGTGATTGATGCCAGGGCATTTATGAGGATAGTCTGCTATATTTCATATGTATATGAGGGTGTCATTGTTCAAATGTTCAAAAGAAAATTATGTATGTGATTTATATTTTATTATTTCCTCCTAGGATGTAATTTTTTTCAATGCCATGATTCCTGTCACATTGTCAGTAGTGATTTGATGGCTAATATGCCAGAAATAATTAGATAAAAAAAAAGGTGATGCAAACGTCAAGACAATATCGCTTTCTTGTGAACAGCCTTAAGCGAAATCATGCGTGGTGCAGTGTTGAAATCACCAATGGCAACATTTACCGACTCCTCAGGAGCCGGGCAGGAGGGAAATGGCAGTAAGGCAGTGAGGCAGCGGCAGCTCTCCTGGGTACAGGCTTGCTGCTGACCCCACCTGCACTTGTTCCGAAGTGAAACGCGTTGAGCAAACGGTGTTCTTTAGATACATTCACACTTGCGTGGATTGTGAGTGGGGAGGTGTTAGGTCCTCTCTTTCCTTCTTTCCTTGAAAGGTAGAGTGCCCTTGTTTTAGTCGCCTTTTGCATTTATTTCCTTTGGACAGAGAAAGACACATATTGTAGAAGGGTTAGGATTTTTTTAACCCTTGTGGCCTCAACTATTATAATTTTATTTATGATTTACAAAGGTACAGTTGATAAATTGTGAAATTTTGTAAATGATTCAATTTGCTGTGAGTGTTCTGAAATAAAAAGACAGGATAATTTGTTGCTGGTGTGGTAGTACTAGCGGTAAAGCATGTCCCTACATACACTTGCCATGGCCCTGGTTCAGTCCGTGTAACACATACGGTCCCCTGAGCACTGCCAGGGATCACTCCCTGAGCACTCACTGGTGTGGTCCCAAAAGACACAAGACAGGTAATTTGTGGTTTCAGTGTTGGCTCTTTAGTAGAAGCCCAGGGACTCCATAAGTGGAATCTCTTCAGGTGTCGTTTTTACTTTTGAGCACTGATGACACTGGTGATAAATTTGTGGTTTGTTTCTGTGTTTTAATAAAAAGTATTTCCAAAGATTAGACCCAAGTAACATGCGACAGTGTTAGGGTAATATTGTGGCATTGGATATTAGGAATAGAGATGAGGGTCTGATGCAGTGAATTATCTGAGCTGTCTGTGGGTGGGACGCCAGGGTGCATTACAGCCTTTCAGCCTGTGGGTGTGCTGCTCTCCGACTTCAGGGTGAGGAGTCACTCAGACTCAGAGCAGAGCCCTTGGAATCCCGGACAGTGAGGAACCGAGGTCTCCTGGTTGTCTCTGGTTCACCTGCTCCTCTCCCTGCTTTTGCCCTGGGGCCTCTCTAACTTTTGTTCCTTTTTCCTTGTGGAATATGTGATCCCTCGATTCTGAGATGCCAAATACTTGTTTTGGTCTCTGGGGTTCCAAATGCTCCTTTGATGTGCCATGCATGTCTTAGAATGTGGTACTTTTTCCTTTTGGAGCTAAAAAAAAATTAGGGGGTGTTTTATCTTGAAAATACACATCCATCCTTGGGACTGGAGTGATATTACAGTGGGGAGAGCATTTGCCTTGCACAAGACTGACCCTGGTTCAAGCCCCAGCATCCCGTATGGTCCTGAGCACTGCCAGGAGTAATTCCCTAAGTACAGAGCCAGGAGTAACCCCTGAGGGTTGACGGGTGTGACTCAGGAAAAAATTCCCCCCAACCCCCAAAGTACACATCTCTCCTTTCTGTGTTATTGTGTTTCTTGGTTTGGGGCCACAGCCAGCGGTTCTCTAGGCTTGCTCCTGGCTCTGTGCTCGGGTTCAGGAGACCATATGCAGTGCTGTGGATTGGCTTGGCTGTGTGCGTGACAAGCACCCTGCTCCATGTACTGTTACTCTCTCTTTCCATCCTCTCTCTAAACCCAGTCAGGTAGTTGTGACCCCCACACTCTTGAGCCAGCCTGTGAGGGTGTCCCAGTTGTGCCTTCACTTGATTGTGTGATTTGGGGAAGTTACTTCTCCTATCTTGAGTTTCCTCATCTGCCAAATGAGAGTGCTAAATAGGTCCTGATTTTCAGGGCTGATGCCAGAATTTCAGGAAGAGGACTTGTGTGCAATAGTACTTAGCACCAATTTGTGATACTGAATGCTGGATTAATGTTTAGAAGTAAACTATGGGTGAAAATAAAATGTAGACGTTAAGAAGGAATTACATTTACAATTTAGGGGGTGCTTGGGAACCAGTGGTGCTCAGGGACTATTCCTGACTCTATGTTCAGGAGTGACCCCTAGTGTTCCTTGGGCTATCATATGTGATGCTGGGGATCAAACTGGAGGGGCTGCCTGGAGGCCTCCTGTACTACCTCTCTGGACAAGGGGGTCATTTGTTTCCCCTCCACTTTATTTAAACGCCGAGGTTTACAGAGCTGTTCATGATGGTCTGTTACAGCATTTAGTATTCCAACACCAATTCTACCACCACTGTGGCCTTCCTCGGGAGGAATTTAAGTGCAAACGTTGATGTACATATTTTGGACAAATCTCACAACTGCATTGGTCACTGTCATAAAGATTTTCCTTATCACTCAAATTGACACAAAATATGATTATATTTCAAATAATGGGCTACTTATATGTGTTTTCATGAATGGTGTTTCTCCTTTGTAACTTTTTTTTTTTGCTTTTTGGGTCACACCTGGCAATGCTCAGGGGTTACTCCTGGCTCTGCACTCAGGAATTACTTCCTAGCAGTGCTCAGGCGACCATATGGGATGCCAGGGATCAAACCGGGTCCACCGTGTGCAAGGCAAACACCCTTCCTGCTGGACTATCTCTCCGGCCCCTTCGTTTGTAACTTTTCACAGCTTTTATACTACCTCTTTAAAATATTCAGCTATTTATTGACCACTGATATATTTTATGAGTAATCAGTAAGTGGAGAGATTGATATCATACTGGTTTCCCTCATGGCAGAATATGACCTAAAAGCTCTTGTCAGAAAGTCATGAACAGGATGTGGTGGGTGAGTGTGTGTGTGCATGCAGGCGCATTGCTGCATGGAGGCCGTGCAGTGGGTGATGCCTCTGTGTGTGTGTGTGTGTGTGTGTGTGTGTGTGTGTGTGTGTACATGTATTAGTGTTTGTCTACCTTGCTAAGAAGTGGTGATGGCTACCACATACACACTCAAGAAACAAGAAGTCCTATCACAGATTGTGTGCTGGTCCTAGAATGCTCATTGGAACATGCTGAAGACCTCTGGTGGGATGTGTCCGGCCACAGAGCTCTTGGGTTCTCCTTGTCCTGGTGGTGTGGAGGGAGGCGCCACCTCCTGCAAACAGCCCTCTTACTCCACTCGCACATCAGTGCCAGAGACTTCCAGACCCAAGGAAGGTTTCCTTCCAGAGCTTGAGCAAGGTTTAATTAGAATCCTTCGTGATTTAAAAACAAAAACAAACACTCATTTTTCCTCAGTGAACATTCAGTTGTTGAAGAGGAGTTGAAAGCATCGGGTGTGATGACCTTGGTGTTTCAGGTGTAGCAGTAAGGAAGGCACATAACTTGTTTCTAAATTTGTGAACATGGGGCCGGATCGATAGCATGGCGGGTAGGGGTGTTTGCCCTGCATGCGTTTGACCGGGGTTCGATCCCCGACATCCCATATGGTCCCCAAGCACCGCCAGGAGTAGTTCCTGAGCAAAGAGCCAGGAGTAATCCCTGAGCATCGTTGGGTATAACCCAAAAAGCCAAAAAAATAAATAATTAAATAAATAAATAGATTTGTGAACTCTACCTGGTTATGTAAATCAGCCCTTAGTTTGTGTTCTTGCTGAATAGGCCATGACTATGGACAGTGATCGTACAATTTCAGCCCAGCCCTTAGCGAACATGTACATGACCAAATATTTCCCTTCTCTGCTCTTCCTTGGTTACCTAAAGGATTGGTAATTTTTTTTTGCTTCCACAGTCATTTATTATAATAACAAAATTTGGATCTCACCCTTATAACAGTGCCTGTTAGAGTCTACAAAGTAAGTGATGCCTACGACATAGTGTGCATGCAGAGTGCCTGTCTGAATTCTATTTATCAAAACTCAAATATATTATTGAAGCCTCTGGCTTTCTGATTACAATTAATGACAAAGCCTACCAGATTTAATGTGAATATACATGGAGAAACAATAATACACTTTGAGGCAGGTATGTTGTGAATTGACTCACAATATCATGAACATATTCTAAGAAGGTATAAAATCGCAGGAAAAATGAGTTTATTAATGGAAATTAGGCAGATTCTAATTATTACCTGTGAATAGTGTCATCACTTAAAGTTTTTATTGCATTTTAACACATGGCTTATCTTGATGAGAAAATATATAGCAAAGGGTAAATGCAGCAATTTTCCTTTTACTATTCCCTCTGCTCAGCCATTATTGCTTGATGTTATTTTTCAGCAGCCTTTCATTTTTGTCCCAAACGTTTTTGCCTCTGGCTGGCTTTATTTCTTCAAAATGTGTGTGTATCACTTCTCAAAGTGATACATTTTGACAGGTAATCGATATTTTTTTCATACCAGATTTGATTGTGCAATGGTCATAATCCTCTTAGCCTTAGCTAATGATTGAATAGGAACTTAGATTTTTATCTCAAAATAGTCTTTTGTTAAGAAACATCTTTCTCACCATTAGCCAACTTCCTCTCCATTCCCCCACCCTGCAAGCGGGCTGGGCTGCTGAGTGAGTCACATGCAAAGTGCTCTCACCTGGGAGCACATGACCTCATTTCCGGTCAGTGACTCTACCTTTTTTTTTTTTAACTTTTTAATTCTTGGCCATTTTCCATCATGCTTCTCTCTTAGTGTCCTGTGAAACCTCACTTTTTCTAGGAGGACCAACTCCAATCACATTTACTGTCCTCAGAACACAAATGTGTATAAAGACACAGTCTTGGTGGCTGGAGTGATAGAACAGTGGGTTAGGGCATTTGCCTTGCACTCGGCCAATCCAGGCTCGATCCCTGGTATCCCATATGACCCCTCGAGCATGCCAAGAGTGCAGCGCCAGGAGTAACTCCTGAGCATTGCCTGGTGTGATGCAAAAAAAAAAAAGAACAAGAAAAAGAAAAAGATGCAATCTTGGATTTCACTTTGACAAGTTTAGCTTCCAAGATTCTTTCCTAAAATCAGTGGGCACTTCCTTCACAGATAGTAAAACTCTCTTCATTTGGTAAGCAGGGGTTAGAGAGAAAATCCAGTATATAACGCACATGTCTTATACGTGGCTCAGTCTCCAGCATCCAGCACCCCATACTGTACCCCACTCCAGGCTCACCAAAAGTGATCCCAAAGAGTGTGGAGCCAGGAGTAAGTCCTGAGCACCACTGGGTGTGACTCGCCCACCCCCACCCCCCACAGAAAATATGTGGAAGATGAGCCTTCAGGTTTAGGCACCTGTGGGTGCTGCTGCCTCCCTCTGGGGAGTGGCCTGAGGGAGAAAGTGTAGCCAGAGTCTTCCAGTTGGTTTCCAGTGAAGAAAGGTCTTCCTTTTCAGGAGATCATTCCACTGATCCCAGGGGGCCTGTGAAGGCTGGATTGCAGCCCACCCACAGAGAGCAAGCCTCTTTCCTTTCAAGCCCTCTTCTTTTTCTTTTCTTCCTCTCTTTTCATTTTCTTTGACTTCCCTGTCAGTGAAAACAATTGCAGCTAAAAAAAAATTGTCAGGACTAGACAGGTAGTAGAGGGTTAAGGTTCATGCCTTATATGGATCAACTCTGATTCAACACTCTGCACTGCCTATGGTCCCCAGAGCACTGCCAGAGCTCTCTAATGGCAGAGCAGAGTAGCTTCTGATGACTTTTCGGCCTTTTGGCTAAGATCAAATATTAAGAGTAGCCCCTGAGAACTATCCGGTATACTCCCGCTCCATCAACCTTTTAAAAATTATGCTGGTGCAGTCAGAGATATAGTACAGCAAGTAGAGGGCACTTGCCTTGCATATGGCCAAATCGGGTTCTATCCTTTACACCCACATGGTCCTCTGAGCACCACATGGAGTGCCCACTGAGCTGAGAGTCTGAGCACAGCGGGTTGTGGCTCCAAAACAAACAAAAAAATGTGCATTGTGGGTTTGAGCCTTGACCAGTTCTGAGCTGTTTCTTTGCTTTTGGACATGCATTTACTCTCCCACTTAGGAGTGAGTGCTAAAACCCTTGTTTTCTTGCCTGGGTGGCACCTTCCATGCACACTGACTCCTTTCTAACTGTTGATGTCACTTGACAAGGTTTCTTTTGCATGTCTGGAGATGTATGCCAAGACCGTTTGGGAACATAAAATACAATCAGTTTTCCTCAGTGGTTAGAATCATAAATCCCTGAGCTACTTTTTAATAACATAATCTAATCAGTTGATAGCAAGCCTAATAGTACGGCGAAAGTCAGAAAGCTGCAATAATGCAGGTGGGGACTTGAGACCCCTTTAGACATGTCCTGGCCCACCCCCAAATTTAAAAATCATTAAATGCCTGCATTTGGTAATTTGTAGGAAGCACTAGTTGTTTTTTTTTTTAAAACCAAATCATGCCTGCTTTCTTGACTATCTTATTTTGCAGACAAAGAGAGTCTAGTGGATAGTGTAGGGAGGAGGAGGCAGGTTTCTGAAAAGCAGCTTTGCATTTGCCTCTCAGAGCAAAGGATTTGCTCAATTTAAATACCTTTAGGCTAGAAATCAAGGGGGAATAATTTATTATCAACAGCTAGTATTGTCCATCGTTACTCTTGGGCCAGGCCAGTAATGAAAACTTAATATTCATCTCTTGGCTGCTTTGAATTGAAATAAGATGAGGATGAGCGGAGTAAACAAGCTGAAACAGACTGTGAAATTGCACATGATGGGAATTTTTTTTCTAGCTGCTTATGGACTATAAACAGGTTACTATTCCAACTAATGATGGATCTTGGGTTTCTTTGGTGTTTATTACGTTTCGGTCAGGTATCAACAGAACAAAGTTGTTATGGTGGGGGGCACTAAAATCTAAAATGTTTCTGCATCCATAATAGTGGCCAGTGAGGTGAAGTGTTTATGTAAATAAATTGCCTTTCCCTCCAGGAGGTAGGTGGCAAGTGTTTCCCAGTGTCTGAGAGTAGCGCCGGGCACCCTGGGCAGCTTTGGGCTTTCTGGCAGCCTGTGTGTTCTGTGATCTTCCTCTGATGGCCTCCCGAGGATAGCCAGGCAGTTACAGTGCTGCTGGCTGCGTCCTAGATTCCACCATCCCCATCTGCAGCTGCCTCTCACCGAGGTGTCTCTCACCATGGATTTACTTAAGATACTTTGACCCTATAGTTGTTTCTAGGGACTACTTGAACTCTGGCTGCTACCAAAAACCTTTGACTGACCGTGGGGGACGCTGAGGGTAACGTTTTTGAAGAAGAGAAGCCGGCATCCCGCCGGTGTGAATTGCAGGAGCCTCTGAGCCCACTTGCTGCGCTCCCAGCTATCTGCAAGCAGCCGCGATTTCCGAAGTTGCTGGAGTGAATAACTAAGAGGGACCAGCTGACTGCGAGCTCCAATCAGCTAGAGCGTGATGTAAGTGTTTAGCAGCTGCCGGGCTCTGAATTAACGTGCCGGAGTAGAGGTAGTGCAGCATGGCTAGACTGTTGCGAGAGGCTCAGAGAAAGCAGAGGGGGCCATGGATGAGTCCAGCATTCTAAGACGAAGAGGGCTCCAGGTAGGACATCCTTTCCTTCTCAAAACGCAGCCTTGGAGGTGGCCAGCCACTAAGGATTTCAAAGTTCCCTTTTCATTCCTTCCCTTTGCTGGGATCGGTGCAGAGTTCTTAGTATCCACTTGGCAACATGAGACGCTGAGTCTCTAGTTACCGGCTTCCCTGAGGACATCTCAGGCTCCCAGCAGAAAGATGCCTTTTTGTCATAGACAATAGAGGTGACTGAGTTTGGGACTTTGTTGGGTGTTGTTTGTACTGCTGGAAGAGTGAGGTCTTGGCTGGCAGTGCCAGCTGACGAGCCCATCTGGCATTCTGTCAATGTCTGGGAAGTCTGTCAAGGGGAGCAACTCCGCGCAGTTCTGAGAACAGCGCAGGACTTGGTTCCTGTGGGGCTCGTTCCTGTGTGGCCGTGGCGACTGAGCACTGTGCAGATGTGTGTGGCCGCTGAGCTTTCCTCCTGCTGGGAGGATGAAAGTTTCTGCCGGCAGCTCAGATGGAAGTTCATTGTCGCCTGTTTATGTTGAGAGGAGAAAGATTTGTATCTCTCTGCTCTGCTGCTTTTTGTGCCCAACTTTCTCTAATTAAATTACTGTGACTTCACTGTACAAATCTATTCCAAGCTCAAACTTGGCAAAGCGGAGAACTTGGAGAGAGTGCGGGGGAACATCTGCCTGGCAGTTTGTACATTTAAGGAGCCAAAACATAAGTATGCTCAAAATGACTATGTTTAACTCCTTTAAAAAAAAACAGCAACTCTTTCCTTCCCCTGTGTATCAGTGACATTTCTCTTTGCAAAAGAATCTAATCACTTTCCACTAGTAGGCTCTCATTCATTATTTTTGAATTTTTTTTTCGGAATGCCTGCTTAAGAATCCAGAAGCTACGACATGTTTAGGAAATAGTTCCTGACATTCCTTAATGGTCTTTGACTCCCAGCTGGTGTAGCTGTGTGCTTTTTGCTCTTAGCTTTATTGACTCCAACTTCTGTTATTCATATTACTCTCATAGTGTGAATTATAGGTGAATTAAAAATTATTTGAAGGTAAACAAATGAGGGATTGAAGAAGTTGGGGTTAAATGTCATCCATTGTTCCAAGGCTAAGTAAACAGACTATGTCTCTAATGATTTCAGTGTGGTCATTGTTTTGAATGTACAGCCTGGTTAGTCATGACTGTGGATTTCCTTTTCTTTGTTTTCATCACAGCTATAAAGTTCTGAAATGCACAGCTGCTGTGGGGTCCTGTCCTCTTTGGGATCGCTGGTTAAATATGGAAAAAGACTCTTTGTTTATAAAACAGGCAAATGCTATTAAACTTCTGATGACAGACTATCAGTAAATTAATGGTGATTCTGTTGAGAGTTTTCTCTTTAACTCATTTTAGATGCATTTCTGTCAAAATATATTTGAAATTCTTATTGTGGCTTATTTATGTAAAATATATGATCCCAACTTTTAAGTTTAAACAAAGACTTGTTTGAGAGATAAAGAGTTCAGAGACCTTTGCATAGTAGAAATGAAGAAGTCACTGTTGTGGTTATTTAAAACAATGGAGCTATTTGCTATCAAAAAGGCTGGCAGCCAAACAAAGGAGAGGCTACTTGTTAATGTGCACTTAGAGTGCTGGATCTTAACCTACTTTTATTACACCTGTCATAATCTCCTATAGAGGGGGATAAAGAATGTCTGATTTCTGAATGCACTGAGAAACAACAGGAAAAAGTGTTTAAAAAGTTCTGCCACTTCAAAGTTATAGCTTTGCTGTGGCTTGACCAAAACCTACCGTTACTACTGTTGTAACTAATGTTTAAATATTCATACAGGGAGAGTAGGTATTTTAAGAAATTCCAGAATAAGGGAACTTTTTACAAAATGCAAAACCTAAGTATTTGTGTTGGGAAAGATGCCACTGTGGAGTATATCAGAGTGACGCCACCTAGTGAATTTAAGACTTAATTTACAAACATGTGCTTTGTGAAACACTTCACCTTGATACAAGGCATCTTTGCATTGGCAAAGCTAGGCTGAATTCAGCATTTGCATTCCTGCCTCTGACCTGGTGTGCTACATAATCTCGAGTGAGACTCACTTACCTAGCGATGGTTTCTTTCTCTCAAGAAACAGCTCTTCAGGGGGGAAACTTGTGACTTGGAGATGGGCAGATAACTGAGTCTTTACTGTTATATTTAGACCAGCTAATAAAGGAGCTTCGCATATAGTGCATACTCAATAAGACCAAGAGTTCGATAGGGGCTGGTTTCTATTCTTAAGACAGAGTTATATTTTTACTCAATGTATATGGTTTGAATTTGTTTAAGTTAGAAGAACCATTGCTCCCAAAAGTAAGCATTTGTTTTCATGGGTCGTTATGACAGGCTATAGGATTTTATTAAAATGAGGATTCCTTTGGCCTGCCACACAACAGATCTGTAACGTTTAGAGCCACCAAATCTGTAAATCATTTAAAACCTAGTGTCAAAATCTTGGACCACACAAATACCTTACATTCTCCAAAATTGAATTTTACAATAGCATACTATGTGTTTGATACATACAATCATGTGTGCATAGTTTATTTCTAAGATTTAGTTTTTAAAACATAGATACACTTGTAGCATTTTAAAATTTTGGACTTTGAAATCTTATTTTTGATCAGAACATATAATGATATGTTCTCAGGGCATGACACCCTCATAAGATGGCAACACAACAGAATTGTGCATCTTAAGTGACTGTACTTCTCCATCTGGTCTGTGAACTGTATTAATATTTCCAGTACTACTGATAGCGCTTCAATCACTGCCTTTGAAATGAGAATGAGAGAAAGAGGCCCCGATGACTTCCACACTTAGAATCTGGGAAACTTTCAGATTGCATTTCAAAACAGGGGAAATTCTGATGGATGGATGGACTTGGGCAGACTGGAGACTGGGGGCAATTTGAATTTCTCGACAGGTCTAATTCGTCAAAGGATAACTGGCTCCTTTCGGGCCTCGGAGCCCTCATACCTGGAGCATATTTTTTTAAGTGTCAGGGAAACTAATTGTTTCAGCGATTTCCGTTATGTTTCTCTGGTATTTGTTTTAATGGAAGTGCCCCTGTCCCTAATGTGGGAAATCCCAAGACTGGAGAAAATTGACCAGCAGGCAGAATGGAGTCCAGACTAGGAAGGCCCATCCGGAGAAACCACGGGGTTTCTTTCCGGGAACGCTCTCATGCTTTCTGTCCTGGGTTAGTCCAACCTGCTCTCCTTCCTCTCCCAATCCAGTAGTCCAACTCTTGTCAACTTCCAGGATGTCACATGTCACTAGAAAGTTAAAAAATATTTTTTTTCCTAAATATTTTTTATGCAGTCAAAAAAAAAAAAAAAAAAGACGATATTGTTACTTAGTCTTCTAGATTTGTGTTTAGGTTTTCTTCTTTGCTTGTTTGCTTCTGCTTCTCCTAGCCTCGTCCTCTACCCTTAGTAAAAGCAACAAAAAGAGAATATTCTTACCTTGGCCTAGACTGGCTCTTATTTTTTGCTGACCTTGGTCTGAAATTCAATTTCAGAAAACAAAGGAGTAGTGGACGCTTACCTTCCAAGGGGGTTGCAAACTGCCTCGCATTTGCTGAGGTTTTGTAGGTTATTGAAGTCAATGCATAGCCCTAGTCTCTTCCAGGTCAGCTTTAATGCGATTATAAATGTGTTTCCACTTACCTGAACTCTAGCAGCAGGGAGTAGTGTTATGTGGGAGTATAATTGTGTCCTCTTCATCTACAGACATTGGGTAATTAGGAGAGGAAGCTGGTGAGAGGATTAGAGAAACACTTGTGATAATAAGAATTCCTCTTTGGCATAGGACAACTTGGTTCTGTATAGGCTCCAGAAAGGCATAGGACATTCAAGGGACAGGAAGCACCATGGCAATGAGCTTGCTCGTCGTGGTACCTAGTTAGACAGGTTGCAGCTTTAACTGAGGGGTAGTTACCATCCAAGGAGCTGGTTCCATTTCTGTCTTTGAGATCTGGAGGGTAATATACTGTCATTTCGGTTTCTCATCCATAGGCCATCATTATATGGCCTCAAAATCTGATGCTCACAGAAATTTGTAGTTGTATTCTTAAGACTTATTTTTCTTAGCAACATTTCTAGAAACACTGCATGAAATAAATGTGAATATTTGCTCTTCGTTCGCACCCCCCCCCGCAGAGCTGTTCAGTCAGAGAAATGCCATCTTTGTCTTGTCCTCAAGTGAAATCCTCCGGCACCCTCTGGCCCTTCCTTCCTCTCTGGCATTTGCTGTTCCGTTTCCTCCCTGAGTTTTTGGCCCATCTGAGGGTCTCTGTCCTTGCCCTTCTCCAGTCTCTCCTGCTTCTTAGCCCAGATGGCTACATCAATTCACTGGTTAAAAAATCCCAGTACAGAGGCCAGAAGGATGGCACCATAGTGTAAGGCTGTGCTATGTACAACATTATGTAAGATAAACATCTTACATGTGCTGGCCCCAGTTCAACTGCGGGCACCACCACGGGATCCCTGGAGCACCACCAGGAGTGATCCCTGAGCACAGGCCAGGACTAAGCTCAGAATACAGCTGTTATCATCACCCTGCTGCCCCCCCAAAAAAAATCCTTACATAGGACCAGAGACATAGCAGGTGGCTGAGCACATACTCTCAGAGCAGGAGCCCAGGATTCGATGCCAGGCTTAGCATGGCCCGGCTCTGACCTGGGAGTAGCCTCTCTCCATCACTGCTGTTTCAGGCCCTGAATGGAAATCAGATAAATAAAATCCCCATGGAACATTCCGAGGGTTATGACTTTCCTCTCCTCTCCCTGAGGGCAGAGGAGAAAAGCAGAATTCTAAATTTTAGCTTCTGTCTACTTCCCGCTTTTGCTCTTGGTTCTGGTGGTGATGTGAGACCCGGGGCTGTGCTCAGCCTGCGAGCCTCTGGCTTGTCTTTTTTGTTACTGTCTCCAACCTTTTTGCATCTGCGTTCTCAAATTATTTATTTATGTATTTGGTGTATTTAATATGCCCAAAACAGTAACAATAATGGACCTCATTCCCAACGAATGGAGACATTACTGGCGCCCGCTCGAGCAAATCCATGAACAATGGGGTGACAGGTGGCAAGTATTTGGTTTGGAGCCACATTCAGTGATGCTCAGAGGTTACTCCCTGCTCTGCACTCAGGAGTCACTCCTGACCCAGGTCGCCACACTCAGCGCAGACACCTTACCCTCTGGGCAGGCACCTTACCCTCTGGGCAGGCACCTTACCCTCTGGGCAAGCACCTTACCCTCTGGGCAGGCACCTTACCCTCTGGGCAGGCACCTTACCCTCTGGGCAGGCACCTTACCCTCTGGGCAGGCACCTTACCCTCTTACCCTCTGGGCTTCAGCGCTGTCTCTGCTGTTGCATTTCAGGATCCTGTTCCATCACTTATCTCCAAGGCTTTCATATTTATGATATATTTTCCTCATTCTACTCAAATTCTTCCAGCTCATCAGAGATCAAAATAAATTCTGGTTCTTGAAAGTTCCCATAATTAATACATTCTATTCGGAGCTTTATAATAGTGTTTATCTCTTGGACTTGCACACTGTATCCTGTTCCCTGCTACCTTCTTTTCATTTTATTTAATTTGAGTGTCTTCAGTGAAATAGAACCCTCTGAAAATGAGTGGCCTGGACAGTGTATAGTTCTGTAACATTAGACATGTTTCTATCAAATGCTGATACTAGATCTGGCAACATAGTACAGACGATAAAGTACTTGCCTTGTATGCAGCTGACTCTGCTTCTATACCTGGTGCTGCGTATGATCCCTGAGCACTCACAGGTGTGGCCAAAACACCTGTTGAAAAAAAGAGCAAGGCAGTATTTAGGGAAACCGAAGGGACCAGGAAGTACCATGGGCAGAAGCTGCAGGAACAGGATGGGAAAGCGAGGGGGAGAAGCATGGGTCAGCCCATGGCGGCTGTAGGGAGGTGCTGGGGAACTGCTTTATTTTCTGCCATTCTTAACTTGCTGTGTCTTAAGCCAAGCTGAAGCCAGAGGTGCAAGGGATCCCATGGATATCATCCAGGCAGGGTGACACTTTCCAGTCCGGAGTGTGAGGCGAGGTGGTATGTGGATGATGGTGATGGAGATGGAAAGAACATGAGTGGACCTAGCCCGTGCCCTGAGCGCATGTTAGCCACCATCAATGCGAAAAGTTTCCTTCTACCTTCTACAGATCTCTGGGTTCTGGACAAAGCTCAAGCATTTGAACAGTTTCCAGGTTGCTTTTTGTGAAAATGTCAGTGCTCTGATAGTTTCCCATTTTTGAGGGAGTGGGGCTACAGCATCTTTCCAATCAGGCTCCTAATTGTCATGAGGAAAGGCTAAGTTGCCTTCTCTGGGCTTAGTTGTTGAAGCATGGGTATGGCTGTTGATTCATCAGTGCAGGATGCTTCCACTTGGCTCCTGAGATTTGACTTGCTCAGCTCCAGATCTGGGCTCGGGAAAGGACCTGTAGAAGGAACCGCTCCAGAGACCTGTGTCATCGCCTTCGCGGTCCCTCCGTCTTCCTGGAGCTGTTCTCTTGTGCCTATACCATCCATCTCTGCTTCCTTCGAAGTCCCTTTACAGAATTACAACCTCAAATTATGTCCTTGGCTTTTATTGAGGACTGTGAAAAGGAATGACTGTGTGAACATCTTTGCGCTTTCTCAGACTCCCCCCTGAAGCCCTTATCCATTATGTTGCTTATTGTCTCTTCTATTAGGCTCACATGATAAATTAGCTTCGTGTTCAGCACTCAAAAGTTTCTTTCTTCCCAGGTGAACCGGTGGCTTCTTTTAATCAGATAATGAGAGCTGGCTTGTTCTTCTCATTTTGGTCTTGATGATCAACACAGAGGCTCGTACTCGTTGCAGTGGCTTTCTGAGTAAAATTAGCTACAACTCTTTCATTGTTTAGCTTTTGGCCTCATTTAAGAGTGATGGGGATTTTGTCATGTTTTTTATTTCTTTTAAAAAATTTCAAGTCGCTGGAAATATTTTTCAAAGTGAGTAAGACCTATACTTTTCATGTACTGTCTTTGAAACAGAGCAATTATTTAAAGAACTGTCTGAGAAAAAGACAGAGGAAGACTAGAAGGTCAGCCGATCAATAAACTGGATAAACTATAAAAATTGTGAATGACATGAACTTGAAAGATCAATATGCATCCCGCAACTGATCATTTCATTGTTGCATCAGAGTCTAATGAAATCAAATAGGCTGTTTGAATTTACTTGAAACTTATAATTCAAATAAATTATGAGTAACAATAGAACTTCTAAAAGTGTCTTAGAATTCATGTTATTCGTCTTGGAAGCCACCCAAAGAATGGAGATAGGCAAATGACTTACAAGACACACTTGTAACAAGACAGTGTTGGCATTAAAATCAGACTTTTCACAAATATTTAATGATTTGAGGAAATTCTGACAATAATGTCAAGTGAAAGAGAACAGATTACCGTGCTGTATATATAATGTATGTAGAATTCTGGTAAAAGGTGTAGCATGTACACATATATGTGTGTGAGGAGGAGGCTGGGGGAGGGAGGAGAGAGAGAGAGAGAGAACTGGACTAGCAGGAAAAGCATGTGTGTGCTTTTCCCCGAGGCCATCTCTGTCACTTTGCTGTACAGTGTTGGTCAGACTAATTAATAACTCCCATGAATATGCTTGCCAAATTGTTGAGGACGAATTGCAATGGGTTATGAAAAAAAGCTAAAAGCTATCCATCATATCTAATACTTATTAAGAACCTGATCTTTCCTTCTTTCCCTCCTTCCTCCCTCCCTTGTCTTCTTCCTTCCTCCCTCCTCTCCTTCATTACCTGCTGTGCTCAGGACTAACTCCTGGTTCTGTGCTCAGGGATCACTCCTGGTGGTGTTTGGGGGACCATGTAGGATGCTAGGGATCAAACACAGGTTGGCTGTGTGCAAGGCAAATAAATGCCCTACCTGCTGTGCTATACTGTTGGCTCCAAACTACTGTACTTTTATAATCAGTCCAAAATTTTGTCTTGGGAGGGGGCTATTCATTCTAATTCCATTGAGAACAGATTTTACACTGCTGGCTAGCATCAATGAATGTTGCTTAAAATTCTTTTTTGTGTGTGTGCATATTTCTGACTCAAGAAGGATAAATTAATTGTAAATGATGCTCAGACCTGATCTCAGGAGGTAGGTCCAGCTGCTGGTCCCTTTGCGGCACCTGGAGAGGGAGAGGGCTAAGGCCTTGGGCAGTCTCTGGGCATCCAGGTGCATCTTTCGGAGCTGAAAAGAGGTTCCTACCCCTGTCCCAGACAATGAGGAGTCAGGTAAACCGACATGTGAAGCACACCCCTCTCCCAATGGCAGGTTTATGGCCTTTGAAAGGTGTGTTGGAGGTTTGGTCTCCACTCTGGTGAGACCTCGCTTTGTTTATATGGGAAGCAGGGTGGATGTACACTTCCACCTCCTTGTGATTTTACTTTTCAAATAATGGGAATGGCAGTAATGTGAGAATCCAAACCATTCATCACCCTACCTTGGTTATTACACAGTATGGCTCGAGGGAGCCCCAGACTATTACCCTGAAAGGCCCCAAGGCGCTGGTATTTTCCAGGTGCAGTTTTACATCCTTCACATTTCCGCACGTGCTCTTGGTTTCCATCACAAACCACCTGAAGGGCATGGTAAGACAGTTGCTTTGCCCCTTGAAGCATTCTGCTAATGCGCGAGATAACAAATGCCTGTGATTTGGAAGCCTTATGGGTGCCTATCAGTAATGGGCATGCTTGGGTTCTCCGCATATTTGTTCTTCTGCCTAGGTTACGCGTGCCAGTGCTTCTGATTCAGATGGGCAGAGGCACAATGCCATTCTTTATTGTTCTTTCGATGAAGGTCAGTGTAATGGTAATATGTAATAAGACTGCAACAGCAGTAGTAGCAGCAGCACCGTTGGACAGACTTGTGTCTGCTGTGGCTTTCCATACACGACGGTACCTTTCTCAGGCACTCTGGCAGTACAACGGTAAGTGGAAGATGGGAGATGCTTACATGACAGTGAGGGGATCAGAAGCTCCCACACCCGCAAGTGGCACTGCCCCCATCAGTCCCAGGGTCCAGGCACTGGTGATAGAGACCTTGCTGTAGGCTGGGAGGGGAGATTCCTGTGAGGGTAAAGGATGAACAGGAGCTGATGGGCAAGAAGAAACAGCATGGTGTGAAGGGCTGACAGGCGGGCCCGGCACAGCCTTCTCGAGAAGCAGAAGCCAAGAGCAGAGGCTAAGCCCTCTCGTAGGGAGTCCTGGAAGGATTTCAGGCAGGACACAGAAATCTTCCACCAGCTGTCAGCTGTTCTGTCCAGCATGGGTAAAGAATGCCGAGACTGGGAACAGCTGAGGGGTTAGGGGAGAAGGTGAGTGGCTCGGCTCTGCTGCTGGAATAATGCTGCCTGTGGAGCTGGGAAAAGGGCAGGCAAAGACTGAATGAACAGAGCACAGGATTCGGTGGTGTTGCGGAGAGGGGCGGGGAGCTGGAGGTGAGTCCTGGGCTCCGTATGATTAGGCGTTATGACCTAATGCAGCATAAGCAAGAAAGGAGAGTAACTGGGAAGTGAGAAGATGGGTGGTTGTTCCTATGCGTCCTGAGTCGGGAGCAGGTGTGAAGCCTTCTGGGGTGGGTGCTTTTAAACAGCCAATGTTTGGTCTCTGAGCCAGACAGGTCAAGGCTGCACACAGGCTTTAAACACAGCCGTTTTGCATAATAAATGGAACTAGACTATGAATAAAGAGAGGTGACGTTTTCTCCCACACTGATGTGTTTCTCCAAGAAGAGTTTTCAAGAATTATTAAAATATGGGGCTGGAGCAATACTCCGGCAGGTAGGGCATTTGCCTTGCACTTTGCTGACCCGGGTTCGATCTCCAGCATCCCTGAGCACCGCCAGGAGTAATTTCTGAGTCCAGAGCCAGGAGTAACACCTGAGCGTCGCCAGGTGTGACCAAAAAAAAAAAAAAAAAAAAAAAATGTATTAAAACGTGTATTTTAACACTGATTTACAGGACTGGTTAAAACTACATAGAAAGTGAAGGGGAGAGAAGTTACTTAGGAAGCAAAGTAGCTTTATAGTTTAGCATCAGAGTTTGAAAATAATGTATGCGATTTTGAAGATGTGGGTTTTTTAAAAAATTGTTTTTTTTTATTTTGTAAATTGCTTCCAACTTTGACAACTTACCTACACATCTCATTCAGATACAATTCTGAAAGGATAGACGAAACTTCTAAACCTAGAGGCTGTAATGGAAAGAAACAATTCATTCTTAAATGAAGATGGTGATGAGATACTATCTAGCTTGAAAAAGTGAATTTGAAACCTGAGTGAAAGTACATCAGATTTAGCCAAGATTTTTGTTCCATTTGAATGGAAGATTCATAATTGAAGATGGGTCTTCAACCAAGAAAGACACATCAGTACAGTTTATCAGTTTTCTGATACACTGTTTCCAATTTGTGTATGTAAACATAAAGACAGCAAATCACACACACAAAAAAACTCCCCCCTTTCAGGAAAGCAAATGATGATTCAAGTGAAGCTTTACTGGCTCCAGTACTTTTCTGGGTCTTCCCTGACAATGGAGTTTATTGAGGACGATGCAAAACCTCAGGATGTTGATAGGAAAAAAGTACAAATGTGTTTGCTGTTACTGTGTAAAGAGTTAAATATTTTTAGTATATGTTTTAGCATAGCATCATTAGTAAGGTATAAGCTAATAAAGGAAATATCGAAATATTTCCTTTATATAATTTTCTCACAATAGTATTTTTTGATATGAGGTGTTACTGGTCGCAAAGGTCCTAATGCCACTAATCTCAGTTGTAGCATTGTGACAGTAAGGATGGAATCATATCATTGATTTGACTATTCATACTTTTCTATTAACTATTTATTCCAGATAAAAATTGTTATGGTTACAGATCATTTTTCCTTGTTATTTAACAATCCAACCAAGAAACATTCTTGTGACTACACAAATAATTTGACTCTGCTCTTTTATTTTTTAAGTTTTGGGGCCCAAACTGGCAGTGTGTAAGACTTACTCTTGGCTCTGTACTCAGGGATCGTGCCTAGTAGGGCTTGGGGGCCCTATTGGTGCTGGGGTTTAACCTGAGTCAGCTGCATGTGAATCAAGCACTCTGCTTGCCTTGCTTGCTCTTTGGCCCTTGGAATTTGGGGAGTGTAATAAATTCAATTATGTCTCAGTTTTCCCCTCCTCTGTAATCAAGGTACATATTGACCTCTTTGGAAGTCATTGGACAAAGAAAGTTGCATAGAAGAGCAAAAATCAGGAGGAGCCAAACACTGCTCACTGCAAGGCTGGGATCTGTCAGGGCAGAGGATTACAGTGTGTTTGCATGGGAGGTGTTTGACTGCTGGCACAGTCCACTGTTAGAATGCCCTGGGTTGGCACCGCCAATTTGCCTGGTCTGCCTGGGGGATGATGTATAAAACTGTAGCAGGAAGCAAGCCAAACAGAACCAGAGTCTCCTATAGGCCTGCAAACATTACAGTAAGTACTGTTGTAGGTCCCTAGTTCTGTAGCATGGTGGTGATGGTGATGACTAACCCAGAGGGCAGGTTTTCTTGTGCTCAAGAGAGTGGGAGTTCAGTTTGCTGGACTTCCTGGTGCTCTTCCGCCCCCAGCTGGCTTTACCGACCTGGATGCCACTGGGTTTTTTTCATCTTTGGTTTTCCATCAGTAAAATGAGAATGCTAGTTCCCTCCCAGGATTCTTGGAGGGGGAAGAGGGTGAAGGAGCATTTCAGCATGTGCCATGACCCATGTACAACAGATACCCAGCACAGGTTAAGTAGCCATTGACTCCATTGCTACCTTATTTCTGAGGATTAAACCTTCCTTCTCTGACTCGTTGGCCACGTCCTGGCTATGTGAGGCTAAAAGCTTATGCTCACTTTGCTTTTATGTAATGTGCAGATACTAACACTTACCTGGAAGGATCTTTAGAGCAGCAGATAAAGCAGGCAAACATGTCACTCCTAGTTCATGCTGCTGAAACAAAAGAACATAGAGGAGGTGGCTTATACACACATATTTATTTCTGACGGTTCTGGACCTCATATTTCCTGCTTGTCTGTATTAATCAGGGTTGCAAAGCTGATGTCCAAAAGGTAGTTAGCAGAAAAACATCACCAAACTCCTCTTGCTACTTGGTAAGTGTTTTTTAAGGTGTCAGCTCTCAGACTTGTGACATTAGCCTTTGTACAGATCATGTGTGCAATACATGCTCTCTTCGGGTTCCACGCGAGGGTCACCATCAACATTTAGCATTTCGCATTAGATGCTTCCTCTCCAGAATTTGTTCCAAAGAAAACCTGTGTCTTCAACTTAGTTGCTTTGAAATTATTTTGATGTATATTGGCTGAAATAGGTTCTGAGATGCTGGATATTAACTTCCATATGCCACTTTCTCCTAGAAGCTAATTGACTGATTTAGGGTGAGGCCAAGATGAGAGTTTATACACTTGGTCAATTTCACAGAGCTTACCTCGCAAGCTATTGAAATGCAAATACAGACGACACTGAGACACTCTGAGATTTCGCACATTCAGTCCTTTGTTTTCTTCTGAAAAATAAGCATTCAAAATTCATGCACATTCTATTATTCATGTGCTTTATATTTAGGTTCCACTGGTATGCCTAGATAAATCTTATCACCATTATTTAAAATTTCATGAATGAAACTCGGCATCTCTGATGCCACACTAGCCTGGACAACTTTAACCAATCAAAATAATTTGCAATGCAACACTTGAGTGAGTTTCTGCGGTGTGCGCATGCACACGTTGTGCAGTTACCTATACCTGTGAGGCATCGCCTTATCCACCGCTGTGTCTGTTTCCATCTGCACCGTGTAAAGCAGCTTGGACTTCAAAGCCTCCTTCGGGTGTTTCGCCCTAGCAAAGCCTTACTCTTGAGGCGGTGGTGTTCACACGGCTCCCAGGTGACAGGATGGGCTTGGGAAAGCACTTTTCTAGTTTGGTAGTTGTCACGGTGGTGGTATGAAAGGAGTCACTGTTTCCTGTGCTGTCTGGTCTCCCCAGTCTGCATCTGACAGGCTTTCAGAGAAGCTGTGTGCCAGCAAGGCCAGTGCCCTGGCATTTGATCATCTCCCGGGGGACCTCGCTGGGATAGTTAGGATCTCCGGAAATCCCTTTATTCCTTGAGTTGTGGTCAGTGTCTTTACAACTGAGGGCAGTAATGACTTTTCTAGCCAGATCCAACGTCTTCCCACCACATCTCCTGCTGGTAAGCTCTTGGTGCTGGCACTGCCCTGTGCTGATAAAAACCTTCAGGTCACCAGAGGCTAATGGTCCTGCTTTGCCTTTGGAAGAATAAATATCAACTTCAGGGAAATCCTTGTGGAATCGTGGCTCCTCATAGAGGAATATCGGCGATGGTTTGAACTTGACTTTTTGTTGTTTTCTAGGAGTCAATTGGATTTGGGTGTTATTAGTTTCCCTTGCCCCCGTGAAGGCTCAGTGACTCTCATGTAGGATCTGTGGTTCTAGAAAAGTTAATAAGAGCATGCTGCAGAGTCGGGGTTGGGCGTCCGTGTTCACAGCTCAGGCCGTTGGGATTGGACCCTGTCTATGAGTGTGCTGGGTTTGTAGCCTTTCATCAGGTTCTAAGGATAAGTTGGTTTGAATGACATTGGGTAGGGGAGTAGGCCTGTGGCCCCACTTCCTGCTTACACACACCAGAAGGGTGTCTTTCCTTCATGGTCCTTCCACGTATTGTTAGAGACTTTCTGTAAGTTGCTCCAACTTAAGCTGGGGCAAAGTCTGACACAGATCTTCACCAACAGTCCTAGCCAGTCCCAGGTGCAGGAGGTGTATCAGGAAGAAGCGGTCTTGGCTGAGGGCTACTGGTTTCTGCTTTCTTCAGTCCCCTCATTTCTCCATCTTTTTCCTATATTGTAAAATCATTTAGGAATATTGATTTGATTCGGGAAAGTTTCTTTGCTAAAAGCAGGGGTGGGGGGCACATTTATATCCTCCCTTCTCTTTCTGTTCCAGCATATCTATTAAAAAATGTGTTCAGACACCCTGAGTGACAGAGTTATTCATAATAGAGTTGTTTCAGGCATACAATGTTTCAGCACCAGTCCCTCTACCAATGTCTCCTTCCCTCAAGCCATGTCCCCAGGTTCCTTCCCACCCTAGCCTGCCTGCCCCCCTTGTTTATCTTTGAGAAGTGTCACAGCTCTTGATTACTGTCCCAGTCTCATGGGGCTTTCATTCACTCTCCCAGTGGATATCTCTAATTTATGCATCTGCAGGAACGTCCAGGCCATTAAGATTCAATTCTGATGAGGACAGAGAGGTGGGGAAAATGAACTAGTACCTCAACCAATGTTTCTCCTTTTCCCCCTCATTGACATCTGATGACCACCAAGGTCACTTCCAGCCTTGTTTCCTTTCTGTCTGACTGTTTGGCCCCTTAGTCATACTGGGATTACACCTGTGACTCCCTTAAAGTATCCTGGGGCCCATGGGGTGTATGTGGCAAAAAAGAAATACTGTCTGAATTCTAAGTGATACATGCGTGATGACCTACAGTCTCGGGACTGTAGACAGTCCTGTGTGTACATTTGTGTGTTTTAATGAGCTGAGTTTGTGTATAAGATGACATGGTGTATGTCAGGAGGACGTTTACTGGGCAGTGGGCCATCAAATCTTGAGATCACTGGTGGTGGTTGGGAACCGATTTCTGTTCTGTTCACAATAAGTTACAGAAAATGTAAGGCGAATTATCTCACGGACAAGACGAACATGTATGAACTTGGGAGAGATAAGTCCAAAAATGTCCTGGAGATAGATATCTGGATGACATTATCATAGGAGTGTTGGCTGGGATTCTGAAGAGGATGAAGTCATCCAGCGGGAGAGTGAGAACAGAGAGAAAGGAAAGCTGGGCTACAGCTCTTGCCATGAGGGTCACTCATCATGAAGAGTATTTTATTAAGTACCAAATTAATTAACAAAAAGAGATTTACTCACCCAACAATATTTATTAGGTTCTGCTCTGTCCTGGGATTTTCAGGGTGTACTTCAAATTGTTATCGTAATGATCTTGAACCTAACATTTATGGCTCTTCTTGGTGGCCAGGCACAAGTTATGCTCTTGCTCTGCTAACTTCTTAAAGCAGACAAATTGTTTGGCAAGTAAAGATTTATTAGGTATGACTCAACCAATGATGAGTTAACCTAAGTTATTATAATTTTTTATCCTGAATGATTTGACAGTGATGAATAGCCAATGTAGCAAGTCAGTATTACATTTTATGTCTTTATTGCCTTTGACCGTCTCAGCTTTAAATAATTGTTCACATCTGCCGGCTGTTCTTGATGCAGATGTGTGAAGATGTGGATGTGGAAATCCTGGCTAGGGATCACTTTCTCCATTTCCCCTCCATCTTTCCCGTCTTCCCCTTCTGTCTGTGCATTGACTTTAGGCTGGATTGTGTTCTTAGATTATGGTCCATTGAGCTCCTAATAGGCGATCCGTTTCCATAGGATTCTTTTCCCAAATCACCCATCTGTGTCTGTAGCACTTAGGCACGTGGTAGAAGCAGCTGCAGTGGCTGGGACGCCAGGACAGAAAGCCGGGCCAGACACGTGGAGGTGCCTTCCCACTGCCCCCCACCCCCAGCCTCATCTTCCTCTTGCCTCATCAGTTGATGAAGGGGTGAAGCTTCTGTGAGGGTCACGGCAAACTTGGACCTTTCTCCGACCCTGTGACAGCACACAAGTCGACTGGGTGGAGGGGTAGCCTTCTCCTGGATCCTGGGTTCATTCGGGCATCTTAGATGATGTAGCCAAACTGGCATTCGAAGGTCCAGCTTGAGGTTGACCATAAAGCATAATTTGTCTGTTGGCTTTACAGTTTGTTCAGTTCTGCCGCATAACCCAGTGGGGGTTGAAGGAAAAGTAGACTCAGCTGCGTCAGAGCTGCTCGAGGGATCTTCCTCTCTCCACCCTTGTCCTGATGCTTTTTTCTTCTACTATATTTTCCGTGTACTCTCTCATCTCCCTTTTCTTGCATTAGCGTGGACGTTTTCCCTTTCTGATGAAGCAGTCTTTCCCTTGGAAGCCTCCTCTCTGGGAGCCCTGTCGCTGGCTCTGCTCTCCTCACAGACCCAGGTAGGACAGGTCCTCCTCCCTTTCTCCACCCCAGCCTGCAAACTTCCAGAGTTGAGGGAGGCCAGCACTCCTCTAAGAGTCCCCACTGCTGGGTCAAACAACGGGGAAGAGGGGTAAAGTTTGTGATGCTTAGTGCACAGGACCACAGGTACATTTTATGATCATGTGCATTTTATGATCAGACATCCATTCTGGTCTGAATATATTTTATTATTTTGTACAACCAGAGCAGAAAGTTTCAGAAAGAAATGTGATTTGATAAAAGCCCGATGTGAGGGCCAGAGTGATAGCACAGTGGGTAGGGCATGCCTTGCATGCCGATGACCTGGGTTCAAACCCCAGCATCCCCTATGGTTCCCTGAGCACTGCCAGGAGTAATTCCTGAGTGCAGAGCCCGGAGTAACCCCTGAGCATTGCTGGGTGTAACCCAAAAAGAAAAAAAATTCCGATGAGAAATGAGGGAGTCTCTCAAGGTCTGTTCTTAGATGTTAATGGGGTTCTTGGCAAAAAGGATCTTACCTCATTACTGGCATGAGGCAGTTATTTATAGCAGTTACCTCAGCCGGAACAGAATGACAAGCGCTGGAGCCCTGTCTCTGCTGCCTCTGACTCACCGAGGAGTCCCAGCTAAACACGGGCCTGGGGGCTTCTTACTGCCCCCCTCATGCCCCAGGGCCAGGTGGAGCGTCCCTTTGTCACTCACAGCTAATATCAAGGTGTTTAGATGGAGAGAATCCTTCGATTGAATCCTGCTCCCTGTCTTCATCTTCCAGCTCAGGACACAATTGCACAATTACAGAGAAATCAGGGGCTTAAACAAAAGTTAGCAAAAGAGCAGCTTTCAGAATCAGTGTTACCAGTGTTTGTCTCTGTAGGCTCTCGGCTTTGCCACCCTTGGTACAGAGCAGGTGCTGCATTCTTGGCTGTGGCTGCATTTGCTTGCTTTTTTTTAAAGTTTAATACTTTCTCCATCCCCCCCCATTGCTTTTACTGGGTGTGCAGTGAGGGTTGCACGTCCAGCCGTGGTGCTCCACATCAACTGTGGTGCTTATCTGGCTGTGGTGCTCCCATACTCGGCTGTAATTCTCATCGGGCTGTGATGCTTCAACACTTGGCTGCAGTGCTGAGCAACATTCACCCGAATCCAGCTGTGGTGCTTGCTGAGGGACTGCACTATGTCGCCTTCCCAGGGGACACTGCAGGCCACTGCACACAAGACAAGGCATGCCAGAGGTGGCACTTTTTTTAAAATATTTTGGGTCACACCCAGCGATGCTCAGGGGTTACTTCCAGCTCTGCACTCAGGAATTACTCTTGGCAGTGTTTGGGGGACCATATGGGATGCCTGGGATCAAACTGGGGACAGCCACACACAAGGCAAATGCCCTGCCCACTGCACTATTGCTCTAGTTCCAAGGTGGCACATCTTGGCCATGACACTGGAACATCTTTTTAGTTGTCCTTTGTAGTATTTCTGGGCACCTGAGTGCCCTGCAGCTGGGAGTCTTGGTAGCTCCAAGGATCACAGATGCACAGCGGACTAATATGGTATGATTCTGAGCTCATGGTACATGTTTACAAGGCAGCATAGGATTCCTCAGGCTCCACACTGAATTGTGTGTGTTTGTGTGTATGCATGTGTGTGTGTGTGTGTGTGTGTGTGTGTGTGTGCGCGCACATGCTCTCAACAGTGCTGGAAGGCTCAGAGGAAGTGATGCTGCTAGACCCAGTGGTTTAGGGAGACCCGCACCACCCTGGCAGTGCAAGAGCTGCAGAGCTGCCCTGGATATGGGGGGGTGGGGCACCAGGTTGCCGTCCGTGGAAATTGAATGTGGGGGCTGGTGCATCTAGACATGTGTCTTAGCCACTGTTATCTCTGGGTGCTTACATTGATTTTTTTTTTTATTTATTTATTTTTTTTTTTTTTTTTTTTTGCTTTTTTGGGTCACATCCAGCAATGCTCGGACCCTCTCTCCCTGAACATTACTGGGTGTGACCCCAAATGCCAAACACAAGACAAGCATAAAAACTGCAATTGACTAACTTTATTCAATTTTGGAAGAGTATGCCACCCGCACGGCAAAGCCTGACAAGCTACCCGTGTCGTATTTGATATGCCAAATACCAGTAACAATTATAGACCTCATTCCTATGACCTGATGGAATGGTTTGAGGCTCTTTATGTTCCTGCAGCAAGCAGATGCCCTTGGTGCTCTACTAGCATGAGACAGGACATATGGAGATGTTACTGGTGCCCGCTCGAGCAAATTGATGATGAACGGGAAGACAGTGATAAAGTGATACAGTGATCTGGCGATGCTCAGGGGGTTACTCTTGGCTCTTGGCTTAGGAATTACTCCTGGTGATGCTTGGGGGGCCATATGGGATGCCGGGGATTGAACCTGGGTTGGCCACATGCAAGACAAACGCCCTACCCACTGTGCTATTGCTTTGGCCCCACATTGAATTTTTAAAATGATAAGTTAAAGAAACATAAAACTGGTCCTTGCCCCTCTGACATGATCCTGTTTCAGAAAGTTCACTAACATCTTCAAATGAATTTACTTTTTTTTGAATTTTTGAGCCACAGCTGGCTGTGCTCATGGCTTTCTCCTGGCTCTGTGCTTAGAGATCACTTCCGGTAGGATCAGGGGCAATGTGAGGTTTGTGGGGTGACCTTTGGTTGGCCTCCTGAAAGGTCAGCACTTTACTGTATACTATTCCTCTGGGCCCCAAGAGTGAGTTTTCTGATTGGACTCTATTGTAAAACTTGGTGCTAAGTTGTTGACTCCATTTTATATTTTTTTATAAATATGTATTTAATGGTTTAATTTTGTGGTTTAGGGCATTGAAGGTCGGCCAAGAGGGGAAAAGTAGGGAGCGGTGTGGCCGTGGCCCAGACTAGAGATACTGGCCCTGCCTCATGGCATCAAATTCCACTTTTCTCTGTAACTGCATAACAGAAGTTGTGGTAAGGGCAGAACTGATCTTTGATGTTGTGGTTGTGAGTCCTTTCAGATCTGGACCCTCGGTTTACCAAGAACCGATTTAAACCTTAAAAAACTGCAAGATTGCATCCCAGTGGGAAGACTCTTCTCGAAGTGAGTCAGAGTTCGCCTTGCAGGGGCTGCTTAGACAGTATTTATGCTCTTCGCATAAGCACATTTCCCCATTGTTGGTAGTCTTGTCCTTTATAACTTAGAAGGGTTTAAAATCATTCTAAAAACAAATGAGACTTTAGCTCCTATTCTATCCAGGCCCCTGTTTTTCATGTGTAAGGACCATAATCTTGGCTATTTATATGTATCTATTTATACCTATTGGAATAAAGATTCAGCTGCAAGGCTGGAGGGAGAGAAATAGAACGCAGTAGAGCATTGCCTTAAGTGGGGGTTTAATAGGAGAGTGGGCAGGGCAGCAGACTAATTGATTGGGCTGCCAGGCAATTTGAACCAACCCGTTAGTTACAAATTTTTTTTACGCAAAATTTAACACCCATGGCAAGAGCCTGGAGGAACGCTGCTAGGAGCTTGGGCTGTTCTTTTGTGCTGGCCATTGCTCTTAAGGACAGTTTAATCTGTGTGAGATACTGTTCCCGCCTGCTGTCTCTTTCGTTCCTTGGGAAATGACTCTTTAGAGTCACCGTTTTCTTAATGTTTTACAAACCTGTGCTGCATAGCTCAACTCTGTGTTTTTATTAGCGCCATAGATCACTGGACTCTTCCATGTGTGCTTGCTTTCTGTACACAGCGTGGCCGGGATCTGTTTCCTGCACACTTTCTGTACACAGCATTGCCACCATCAGAGTTCTGCACATTTTTTTTTGTACACAGCATTGCTGAGGTCAGGGTTCTCTTCTGAAGGGGATTGTTAGTTATGGCTTCATTGTTTGGAAGACCGGCTTCCAGCCTTGACTTTTCCTTTAGATGACTTTCACACTAGCTCACTGGTGACTCATTATTTGAAAGTTAGAGTGATCTTAAGGGAGCATCTGGTCTGATGCCCTTTCTGTATAACCCAATGAGGTTCTCGGAAATAAGCCAAACTTCTGAGATTTTAATGAATATACATCTGTATTAACGGTTCCAGTGTATGTTTCAGAAGTGCATAATAATAACTTTCCACCATGTAATTGATGTCTGCTAAATGTTAGATGCCACACTTGGAATTTTATGTATGTGTATATATGTATGTGTGCGGTGTGTATTGGTTATTAATTTTGGGGCCACACTCAGCTATGTTTAGCACTTACTCCTGGCTTTGGACTTGGGGATCACTTGTGGTGGTGCAGGAAGGCCACATGGGGTGACAGGGATCATACCCAACTCTGCGTTGTACAAGGCCATTCCATCACCTTATACTTGGACGGTAGAGCCAAGGCACTCGCTTTTAATGGAAGTTGGTATGTTTTCAAGCCATGACGCCTTAAAAACAATTGATTGCAATAATTATAAAGATGTATTGGAAAGGTTGTTTTACCAGTGAGATGATTACTTTCTTTTGAAAAATTTTATAGGAACTACATACTGCTCTAGATCCCAGGGACCCTTCTGACCTTATGCAGAGCCATGTAGTACTGGGGGGGTCAAACTTGGGGCCTTCCACATGCCCAAAAAATGCTCTGCTACTTGAACTCCCCCAGCACAATTTAACTTTCTAAATTAAAAAGTGACAAAGACATAGTGCGGTGGGTCAGGCATTTGCCTTGCATTCGGGGTGACCTAGGTTTGATTCCTGGTACCGCATATGGTCTCCAAGCCATTCTAGGAGTGATCCTTGAGCAGAAAGCTAAGAGTAAACCCTGAGCACCACTCTGTGTGGCCTAAAAGCTCCTCATCCCCTGGCAGAAATTTTTTCCCCTGGGAGGTATTTTTAATTTTCTGCTCATAGACTTGACAGCCTGAGTATGTTGATATGTTTAGATTCTTCAGTGAGTGCTGGAGAGACTGAACAGAGGGTAGGACACTTACTTTGCACATAGCAGACCTGGGCTCCATCCCCGACACCACACTATGGTCCCCTGGTGCCTACCAGGAGTGTTGTTAAGCACAGAGCCAGAGTAAGCCCTGAACAGTGAGTGCCAGGTGTGATACCCCCAGACCCAAAACTTTAAAAATAAAAATAAGTTCTTCACTGTAAAACTGTTTCCCCTTAGACTCTTTCGTTTATTCCAAGTGATCACATGACTTTCAAGTACTCCCAGAGCAATTTATGGTGCTTGTGGGAAGGCTGGTGGTACTTTTTCAAATAAAGAAATTGTCTAAAGAGTACTTTATGAAGAAACAATAGAACACTACCATTTTTAATCTGTTTGGTCTGTCTGGTTAGTATCATAGAGAAGGAAAAGGTCTAGTCACCAAAAAATGGAATTTTCCTGTAGGTAAGTTTTGGAAATAAGTAAACATTATGTTCTTTTTGCATGTTTAACCTGGGTTTATATGGTGTTACTGTCACACAACAGCCAGTAACAGGAGCATGTAGATATACCAAGTCACTGCTTTGGAAAATATTACAGATTCTTTAAACATAAACATTTCCAACTTGCCACCTCATGAACTTTTCTGCTGTGGGAAGAAGCTAATGAATGAATGGAAGGAAGAGGCTTAATTCCTGTTAAGAATTTTGTGTAGAAGAAAATCAGAATTCTTTTCTAAATATATACTTTAAGTTTTGAACAGATGGCACAAATAGAAAGGTATCTTGCATGGAACACAAAGAGAAATATATAGTGCATACCTTTAATTATGTTTAATAAATCTTGCAGAAACGAAAAATTTACAACAGGCAGCACAATTTAAAGTAAATTGGTGATGTTGTGTAAGTAATTTGAACACAAATTTTGAAAGTGTGCCTTTTCCAAGAAAGTAGAGCTAGTCTCTTTAAAAGTAACTTTTGTATCCTTTATTGTGTAGTACCTAGCAAATGCTAGTTGAATAAATTCATAAAAATTGATAAAATACTCAAAGTGAGAACCAGGCATCTGATGTGTCTGTCTCTACTCATTCCTTGTGGTGACTGACTTTTACTCACAGGCTAGTGAGTGTACTTGGTAGCTATGGCTGTGTAACAAACCATCCCCAAATGTAGCAGCGTCAGGTAACAAATACTTAACTGTGTCACAGATTTTGTGGTTACTGAATGAAGTTGTAGCTTAGTTGTGTGATTTTGCTTGTGGTTTCTTTCTAAGCTGAATCAGCTATTGGCTGGAGATACATAACCTCAAGGCTGGATAGGGGAGGAACTGCTTCCAAAGTCAGGTGTATGTATGAGCTTTGGGAGGAATCAGTTCCTTGCAGATGACTAGACTGTGCACTGTAGTTCCTTGTGAGGTGCCTGTGTACCATCTTCTGTCCCTTGTTGCCTTCATCTTTCCTCTAGAGCAGTTCATAGTTAGGGCCACTTACCGTCCTGAGAGTGAGCCCGAGTGGGCAAGCAAGACGCGAGGAACAGTCTTCTGCCTAGCTTCAGAAGTGACACCCCATCCCCTTTGTCTACTGTATTCTGGAAGGCGAACGACTAAGGTCCAGTGCAAAGAGAGGAGAGTAAGAAAGGAAAGAAAAGCGGAAAATCCTCAGGCACTGAGGACCACTGAGCACATTGCTGACTAGAGTTGGAAAACTAGGGGAGGGGGTTGTGGCCTGGGAACATCTATCTCTACAGCAGAAGAGGCCACACCTGCTTACAAGGAAGCTTGTTTTTATATGCCCTGATCCTAGCTGGTGTCAATTTCACCAGATAGGTGTGTGAGTGTGAGTGTTCCCTTCCAAGACTAAGCTCCTTCCTGATAGGGGATCAGTCATACCCTGCTGGTTTTTGTATCTGCAGCACAGAGGCATTTTGGACACTTCAATATTTGAAAAAAAAAAACCTGAATACAATCCATGAAATTTTAGATTAACAGATGTATTCAAAGTGTACTAAAACCATCGAGCATAAGTGTTCCCTTCAAATGCTACCATGGGCAATTGGAGACTTGGGTTTAAGGGAAAGGAGGACGTATGTAGAAGGAGGAGCAAAGACAGTGTGTAGTTGCCGTGATGGCTACTGGGAATGTCACTGAGGGCTTCTGAGGTAAATGCTGAGAGAAACTCCTGGAATTGGCCCTTTGAAGGGCCCCTGCAGGAGACAGCCGGAGACCTTCTGGTTGAAGGTGGTCCCAGAGGAATGATCTCCTCGCACAGGGCCAGCCATGCTCACTTGTTCTTGGTGGATAACTGCAGTAGAAGTAGAGAAGGACTCAGGCACACAGTGGAGACAGGGACTTCCATGGACCAAATGGGTCAGCTCTTGCTCCCACGCCCCCCACAACTGAGGCTGAGAGTGTGGGAGCCTGTGAGGAATAAGCGTCTCCCCAGCCTCCTGCATAGCTGGTGCTTGGAATGGAGTTGGGGGCATCAAAGCCCCTAACCTAGAATCTAAATGAGTAAATTTAGATTCCAGGTAAGGATGTTCCATCATGTCTGGAAGGTTTGTGCTGTTTTATTTTGCTGTTTTCACTTGAGCCAAAGGAAAAGTGAGATATTGATCTTTGTGTAGAAGAGTTATTAATTACTCATGTCTGTGCCCGTCAATGTCAGTGCTGTCTGGAGGAAAAGATGAGAAATTTCTGTGTGTTGTCTTTATCAGGAAGACACATGCTCACTGGCAGTCTTCCTGATTTTAAATCTGATTTTTCAAAATCTCACTTTAAATCAAATGCTGTGCATTTGCACAGAGATGACCTTATGCCCACAATGTGGTAGGAAGACCTTTGGATTGTCCTTTACTTGAAGGTGGAGTGTCCTTGGTGCCAGAGCTGACCTAGACAAAAGTTACAACTACATGGTTGCTTGGATTGCTGTAACTGAGGTCTTTTGAAAAATATAGTTTATAAAATTCTCAGAGATACAGCGAGTGATTAATACCACTATAATGGACATATATACTTAAGAAATGTTCTTGCTTCCTCGTTATATTATACATTCATTTTATTTTTATTTATGGCATTGGGGACTATGCCGAGGTTGTTCGGGGCTTAATCCTGGCTCTGTGCTTGCGTTTCATTCCTGGTGGTGCTTAGGGGCCATCGGTAGTGCTGGGGATCACACGGGATTGGCTGCACGCGGAAGTGCCTGCACTACCTCTCCAGCTCTTTCAGTAGCACTTTCAATGAAAGCAGTTGCACAATAACACTAGAAAACAAAACGAACCCGTTAAAGAAATGCTATATTCAAGTCCCCCGGGCCCCTAAAACCTATCAGAAGTTGGTTACCCTACCACAAATTAGGTGAGGATGTTTCCAATTTGTGTCTTTATCCTCAAAAGTATATATACAGTTCCTTTATTTTGATCAGAACAGCCTTTGATATATATCTCTGATAATTCATGTAGATTGAACCCAGTCATTTTAAGTCCTGACTAGTGTTTCACCTTGTAACTATACAGCGGTTTCTTTGTCGCTTCCCCTAGTAACAAACTGGTTGCCCCTGGTTTTTACCATGGTGACAATGTGTCCATGACTCTCCATGCACAGCTTTGCTGTCCATAAGTAAAAATTATTCATATGTATGAACATTAAGTAGAATTATTGGTTTCTTAGTTTGGACACTTTCAAATTTAATAGATATTGTTAACAATTTTGTCAAAAGTGTTTAATGTAACTTTTTTCTAGCTTATATCTATTCTCTCTCATACTCATCAGAATCTGGTACTTGAGATTTTGTTAGTTAAAAGGTACTTTTTTTTTTTTTTTGCAGGGACTTAAACTCAGATCTTCACATATACAAGGCACACACTCTCTAACTAAGCCCCATTGCCGGTATTTTGAGATTTTAATTTTTACTTTTTTTTATTTGGGAATAGAGTGGCCACATCTAGAGGTGCCGAGGGCTTACTCCGGGTTTGCTTGGGACATCACATATGGTGTAGGGGATAGAACCCGGGTGGCTGCGTTCAAGCCCAGCACTCTTCCTGCCGAGCTCTCTGACTCTGGCAAGTGAAATTTTACCGTCTTGACAAAGTTAGTGCATATTTTGTTTGTTGCATTCTTTTCTGCAGTTTCCTGCCTTCTTTTCTGTGAAGGAGTCTTCTGGGGGACACTAAGTGCCTAGTCTGCTTATTGATTCTTTAGTGAGTACCACACGATTCAATGACTATAGTTTTATAATAAATCTCAAGGGAAGTTCACTATTCTTGTTCTTCATAATTTGTATTCATAATTTATGGTTTTTTTTACTTTTTGCTTTCAGTGTTGATTTCAAAAATCATTTAACTCCACCAAAGCAAACCTCTGAGGTATCTTGATTTAAAGATCAGTGTCACATAGAACTAAGCATTAAATACAGGCAAAAAGATACACATGATAACCTCTAAGTATATATACAATCTACAATGTGTAGGAGAAGGAGAGAGAGAGAGAGAGAGAGAGAGAGAGAGAGTAAGTGAGAAAAGAGATAAAGAGCCTGACATGGAGGCAGGCTAGGGGGGGGAGAGGGAATTGGGGACATTGGTGGTGGGAAATGGGCACTGGTGGAGGGATGGGTGCCGGAACACTGTATGGCCAAACCCAAACGTGAACATTTTTTAATTGTTTATCTCATGGTGGTATAATAAAATATATTAAAAAATAAATTATGAATTTTTCATCTAAAAAAGTAAAAATAAAGATCAGTGTCAGAGCGATAGTGTAGCAGGTAGGGTCCTCGCCCTTGCACAGCCAAGCTGGGTTCAATCCCTAGCACTTCATATGAGTTCCTTTGCAATGCCAGAGTAGACCCTGAGCATCAGAGGGAGTGACCCCAAATTAATGAGATACAAAAGAAAAGCTAGTGGTTTTTCAAATTAATTTGGGGGATGTTTTGGTTTTCCTGTCTTGCTGTATGATCTTTCATTTGTGTCCATTAAGCCATTCTTTATTATTTTCACTATATATATAAATCTTGTTTATCCTGTCTCTTTGCAGTGTTTTCTGTACATCTGTTTTGGTCTACAGTATTGTATTGGTTTATAGTATACATAACAATAACATGGCATAGGTGTGTGTATGTTGCAAAATGATTATGAGAAATCTACACCTGACTTCTCACATAGTTTTACATGTTCTCCTCGTGATAAGAACTGTACCAGTTTCCTACTAATTTTCAGATACAGGATTATTAACTGTAGTCACCATACAGTACTTTGTACTTCTAGACTTCTGTTTCTTCTGTACCTGTGAATTTGTGCCTGTCCTCACTTCTACCCATTTTGCCTGCTGCCTGCCTTTGGCAGCCATCAGTCTGGTTTCTGTCTATGAATTTGTTTGTTTTAGAGTTCACATCTAAGTGAGCTCATGCAGTATTTGTTTTTCTCTCTCCGGCTTATTTCACAAAGGACAATGCCCTACAGGTCCATCCATGTTGTCGCAAAATGGCAGGATTTCCTTCTTTTTATGGCTGAATAAATATACATGGGCTCACACGCACACACAAACACACACGCACACATACATACACCTCCTTTTATAAAATCGATGTATCTGTCTTTGGATCCTGTGGTTATTTCTATCTTTTGGCAATTGTATATTTTTGTAATAAACATGGTAATGCAAGACTGCAAAAAAGCCATTCCCCCACTCCTTTGGTGATACGCCCTGAGGTGTGATTGCTGAATCATAGGTTATTTCTGTTGTAAAATTTTTTGAGGACCCTCTTTTCCATAGTGGCTGCACCTGGTTATATTTTTGCCTGTAGCCATGATTTTCCTTTTTCTTATATTTTGGCCAATGCTTTTATCATGTAATTTTGATAATAGATGTATAGCAGATATGAAGTGATCACTCATGGTTTCAGTTTGCATTCCCCTGTTGAGTGATGTTCAGCATTTTTCACATAGCCGTTGTTTGGCTGTATGTCTCTCTGTCTTATAGACGTAGCCTTAGATGCCTTACGGTTTTGTTCCTTTTTTTAATTTTAGGTGTCTAATTGGTTTTGCTGTTGTCAAATATTGTTTATTTTCATATATTGATTTTTGTATCTAAAATCTCTTGAGCTCTTTTAATCATTCAAAAGCAATGTAGACTCTAATGATCTTTTAGTGGAGACATTCTATCAGCCACGAATAGAATAGCTTTCCTATTATTTGCTTATTAACTCTTCATACTGTATTGGGGAAGATTTCTGCACAGTTCAATCATAGCAGTAGCATAACAATTCTTGTTACTATGCATTTGGAAAATTACCTGCTACCTTTCCTTGTGGTCTCTAATCATTCCTTCTGTAATCTCTCTTACATGTGGTTTAAAATTTTAATTCAGCCCTTTCATATTGGTTATTAACATTCTTCTTTTGTATTTTGATATTTTTTAAAGCTGTGCTGTTCTGTACCATAATACTGAAAGTTCTTTTCTGACTAAGATGTAGTTAAGGACTACATCAGTGACTTCAGTGCTTCCTAGTTTATTCTTCCACCCCAGCCATTGCCTTTCACGCCTCCCCTGGAAAGGGTATATAAACCCTCTTCCTCTAACTGAAGTAGGATCCTGTTAGGTTATTGTCAGCTAACTATTGGGCTCAGCATCTTTTGGCTGGGTTATCAAAGAAAGATAAAGGATATCTTTATCTTTTTTGTCCAGCTTTATCAAGTTCAAAGATGATTAGGTTATAGTGATACAAAGAAGTGAATGAAAGAGGGATGAGGAGATAGTTCTGGGGTTAAGATGCTTGCTTTCGATGGGGCTAACAGTGCTTCAATCCCAGTACCACATATGGTCTCCTGCGCACTGCCAGGAGTGAGCCCTGTGCATAGAACTAGAATGTCCTAAGCATCACTGGGTGGGGCTCACCCGCCTCCCCAATTCTGCTCCCCTCCCACTCCCCATATATAAGAGAAGTGAATTGAATGTAGCCTTGGGTTCCTGGGTTTTGAGGTTGTTCGATGTAGGTTTACTGCCTGTGGGTTGTTGCTTGGAGCAAATGACTCATGAAGACCACTCAATTGGGGATGGCATGGCCTGTGGGCATCTCTTCCTTTAGGTCTGGGTGACGGTGGCGCTGTCCAGAAGTGTGGGCACTGTAAATGCCCACTTCCTCTGGAAGCCAGAACATCTGACTTCCTGTCACTGTCCATGACTCTGGGCTCTGTTAGAATTGGGCTTTGGTAATGCAAGAAGGTTTTGGTCTGAGTAGGTATTTTCATGTCCTTTACAAGCATCTCCATGTACTTGAGGTACCTGAACTTAAAAAGGACAAACTGCTGCATCAGTACTGTTGTGAACAAGTGAGTTAATACATCTTGGTCAATTATGACCAGTGAGAGGTTCTTTGGGGTAATTTTAACCAATAGGACTCAATTTATTTATTTGTTTTGTTTGTTTTGGGGCCACACTCAGCAGTGCTTACTACTGGCTCTCTGCTCAGGGATCAGTCCTAGCAGGCTCAGGGCACTGTAAAAGATGCCAGTGATCAAACCTTTGTTGGCTGCATGCAACCAACAAGTCTACTTGTGCTATTGCTCCAGCCCCATTTGCCTAAATTGAAATCCTATATAAAAAAGAAAGGAAGAAAGGAAGAGAGAGAAAGAGAGAGAGAGAGAGAGAGAGAGAGAGAGAGAGAGAGAGAGAGAGAGAGAGAGAGAAGACCAAGTCTGTGGCTTCAGGCACATTTTCTAGCCTCATTTTCAAACCTTAGTCTTCATATCTTTAATAACAAGTCCCTGTTTTATGACCAGGGACTACATACAGAGGTGTGTCCCTGGCCTCACACAGCTCCCCAAGCACCATCTGGTGTGGCCTTGGAGGTCCCTAAACGTCCCTAGGCTTGATCAGGTCCCCCCTGTCCCACAGGGTCTGAGCCCACGCACATCCTTGGATGCTCACATTGAATTGCAGACCTGTTTGACTGAAAATCCCGGGGAGTGTATACTTCCCCGCCCCGAGCATTTATTGTAAGACCTAGAAAACCAAAGACATGCCCATTCACAAAGATGTTCTACTGGCAAAGAAGATTCCTCTGGGCCCGGCGAGCTGAGCCAGACAGCAGGATGCGCTGCTCTGACCTGCTGTGTGTGGCTGCGCTGCTGTCTGCCTGTTGGGCCTTGTGAGGCTCTCGGTCTGCAATAATCTTGCTGCTCCTGAGGATCACACCACGTGGCTGAGGCACTGACTCACGATCTCCTCTTTTGGGTGGCTGTTGAGGAAGAGGGATGCCCCTTGGGAGAGCTGCTGCCCAGCCCTAAAGTTATCCCCCCAAACACCTCTCATTACTTTTGGAATGCTTTAGGGTTAAATATACCTCCAGGATGAAGTACGAAAAGAGTTAAAAACACAAAGTCTTACAATGCTTCTTTAAATATCTGTCACAGCTATGGAAGATTAGCACATTTTTCTTGGCAAAGAACACCTTTTCCTTTTCCTTTTGAGTTTTTGCTGGAGTCTTTTTTCTTCAGCAGCCTTCCTGGTCTTACTTCCCTGAAGCTTCCCGTGCCCCCTGCCATCTGCCTCCTCTATGTACAGGCCGCAGCAGCCCTCCCAGAGTGCTCCCTCCCCTTCCTCTCTGTCTGGCTGCAGCAGCCTCCCACCACTTCCCATCTGTGGCCTTTGTGCATTGACCACGGAGCTTGTTTCCTTCCGCGTCTGAAGCCTCTCATGGGTGTCTGGCACAATCAGGCTGGAAGCGCGCTGACAGCCTGGGAAAGGTGCCTCATGGGGGCCCTGCACTACCACCAGGACACACCATGGAGGGCCCTCCCACCCGTAGCCCATGCAGCAGGATCTGGGGCTGTGGCCCAGGCAGACCGGGAGCCCTGGACCTAGGGTTCCCTCTCTTCAAAGCGGTCAGTGCAGGATTTGTCTTTTAATTGGGTCACTGGAACACTGGAGGTCATTTACTCTATGTGTGATTTCTTTATGATCCTGCTGAGGATCTGAGCCATCCACTGTCGGGCGCTCCGCCGGGTCCCCGACAGTGCCGGGAAGCGAGTTCCCTTCTACCTCCGAAGCAGGCTAGGAATGGATGAACACTCAGGAATCCGATGCGGTTTTAAAAGGCTTTACTTATCACAGGTTCAGGCATACAAATCAGCAAAAAGGAAAAACCCGATGCTTAGGATTCCAGGCTAGAACCCCAGCCACGTGTAGGCCAAGATGGCGACCACCACGTGTAAAACTTCCAAGGGGAATAAATGCTCACAAGGCGAGATCCCACCGGGAAGAAGACTGGGAGAGCGGGAACCGGCTAGTTTATACCCCCCCCCCCACCCCCCCCCAACTCAGACCTTCCTCCCATTGTTATGGAAAGCAGGGAGGGTCCAATGCCCTCAGGTAATCCCCTCCCTGCATCTCACCTAGGGCCTTTACTGTGCTAATGTTTTGAGCCGGAAGGCCTTTGAAATGTAGAGAAGGGGGTTTCTGAGATGGCATGTCACTGTACCAAAGATCAACACCAATGCCAGTTAAATATTTTTCCAAGCCTTCACAAGTCTCCTCTACTTCATTGTAGTTTTATATTTTATCAGGGAGCCATGCTTGTTTGTTTGGAAGCAAACAGCATTTCTCTCTGGTCTAATTACTTAGGTGTCCTTATGTGGCCAGGCTAATATGCTGGTAAGATCTATCTAGTCCCACGATGATTGTGATAGCATGGGAGAATATTTATACCAGCTAGTACAGCATACATGGTCGGATAAACTGCCACATTTAGACTACCCCCTTATCTACGGAGTGATTTGCGGGAGGCAATCCAGAGCAGATGCAGCAGCCCTTAGTAGTCCTGCAACAGTCCACGACCCTCACAAAGCCTGGGAGCCCCCTTTTGGTTGAGTTTATTCACAAAGAGAAATCACCTTCATCCTTACACTGCTAGTTCTGTAGTAGCTATGCCAAGAAGTGCATTGGATAATCTCTCTAAGTGGGCATTTTCCTAAGCGCCGTCTCTAGACCATTAAGAGCCAACCTGTGAGAAATGTTTGGTCCTGACAGGCTTGTGCTGGCTAGGTGGAGTGTGGTGGTTTCTCTCACCACCTTGTGGAAGCAGTTTCTTGATCTCTACTATACAGATGCTAACAGCTGCCCTCCTGTGCGCTCTTTGTCACTGTGCTCATACCTCCCACACAAGTCCCTGGGAGCAGAGGCAGACAGCTGAACTCCTGTGGAGAAGCCAACGTGTAATTCTCTAGATAAAAGTAGGTTTGGGTTAAAGCATAGTGGATGAAATTCAAGCCATGGAACCCAAACGTGAGGAGGGTTTTTTATTTGCTTCTGTTGAAAGCATTCCTGCCTTCTCAGATTCTGGGCCTTACTGATGTCAGAGGCTACAAACGACCTTTCACCAGTTGGCCCCACCCATAAGCTGATGGGGGTTTTTGCCAAGGCAAAGGGCATGGCATCAGGTGTTCAGAGCTGTCATAGAGGAGACTCCAGATATTTTATCATCTGGAGTGACAGGCGCCAAGCCAGGATGGGCTGTTTGCAAGGCGAGTGCCTTAGCTCTATACTTTCTCTTGGCCCTAGGCTCCAGTCAAGTGACATTGTCAAAGCTCTGTTACTTGCTGGCAAGAATTTGCTCTGAGCACAACTTTGCGCCATGTTGACATTTTTATTTTGCTGTCAGTAAATTGGTTTCCCTTTAATTTCACCCCCTCTACCACAGATCTCCCCATGGAAAATTGGTCCTCTTAATTTAGGTATCTTGTAATTTTTCTCATTAAAACATGTGTGGCGTGTGATATCATTAGATTTTATTTTTTAAATTGAAGTGACTTAAGTGGGTTGACATATGAGCTGTGGTGTAATTGTGCTGTGTTTTTGGAGCCCAGGTCAGTAATTACATCCATAAACTTATTGTCTGTGGTGAAATATGTTAGCTGGTCTTTGACATCAAATTCATTAATTTGAATCAATATATAAGGTTCTAAAATGTTCTAACAAAGAATCATTGACTGATAGGTAAAATATAGTCTAAAGTCCGGACATTTTTCAGTGAACTGCAGTCAATGTAAATATTTTCTAAATAGCAAGTCAATATTATGATTCCCTAAGCCCACACACATATTATAAAGGGCCCCCAAATTTGAACTGTGACACAAGGCCAGTGGTTGAGTTTATTGATTCTTCAAGGAATCCTGAATATTATTGATCTTTATAGAACTGAGCTCCTGTTTGAAAGAAGGTTTGGGAAGGTGGGACTGCGAGGTATGTGGTGTGAGATGCCGAGCCGGCTGAGGCCCTGCTCAGCCTGCGTTTCTCTTCCCTCCACTGCAGAGGCCAGGCCAGCCTGCTCTGCTCCTGGGAAGCTTTGCACCTGTGACTCAGGCAGCCTTGTCTCCTGGCCTGATGCTGAGTTACTTTACAAGGGTAATTGAAGCATTGCCAAGGGATGGAAAGTACATTTGAATTCAAAGTAAGAATTTCATCAGGAATCGAATTGCAGGTCTTTTGGGGTCCCAAGACAAAGAGTCACCAAAATGGCATTAATGTGAGACCTTAACAGAAAGCAAAATCCTGTCCTAGGTTCCATGGTGCTTCACGGATAATTCTTAGTCTACCCCCTCAGCAGTACTGGGAAGCCAGAGGCAGAGGAGAGCAGTACACAGTGACACCTCAGCTCCGTTGTTCACCAGTCGCAGTGTCTCTCATAGCGCAGAGTTGTGGGAAGATTGGCCTGCCCTTGGCTGAGGATGGGGCCTGCTCAGAACAGCGGAGCAGCTCCAGTGACCCTGGAGGGATCCTGAGCCTTCTTCCCTTTAGACCTGCTGCCTTCCTCCCTCTCTCCCCTCTTCTGCTCTCTCTCCCTCCTTCCCTCCTTCCCTCCCTCTCTCCCCCCTGTTCTCTTTCCTCCTCCTCTCTTTCCTCCTTTCTTTTTTCTCTCCTCTTCTTCTCTCTCGCTTTCTGCCACCTCCCCAGGGACTCACTGCCATCTCTGGGGAAGAGAAATTGGGGGGAGCAGGAGTTTGGATGTGAGGAGGGGTGTACTGGAAGGGGGCCTAGATAGAGGTATCTGGACAGCCCCCTTGGTGGAAAGCTCTGGAAGCTCTTCCAACAACAGAAACAGACCCCTAGTGTGTTAACCAAAGGAGCCAGACTCCTTTCTAAGTCCATTTTTCAGGGCCTGGAGAGATAGTGCAGTGGGTTGTGCACTTATCTGCATGTGAGTTCAATCTCCAGCACCCCATATGGTTTTCTAGGCCCCACCAAAGGTATTCGTGAGAGAAGATCCAAGAGTAAGTCCCTAAGCATCATTGGGAGTGGCTCTGATACAACAAAGAACTAAAAAAAATTGGGATTTAGTCTCAACAATAGACCATAAAACCAAGTCCCTTCAACATGATACTGTCACACTGCTGCATCTAGGTGTCCCCTGTGCGTCCCCCCAGGCTCCTGATTGAAGCATAGCTGATGGATGAGCTGTCACCAGGGATCGAGTGCACAGACTGGCAGATGGCAGCTTCCAGTAGAAGAAAACACACACGAAGCTTGTCTTGGTGTGACTGCACATTGAGTAGCTGTCCATACCCAACTGGCCGACTCTGCCATGTGCAGCTCATGTGGTAGAAGGTGTGAACACCTAAACCTGGCTTAGATAAAGTTGGAATGGTGGAAGAATGAGAGAGTTGTGGGCGGAATTTATGAAGTTCAAAGTAGTAGGATTTGCTATTTAAGAATGATCTTCTGGGGGTTGTGCTTGGAGAGGGTAGCTGAGATCAGGAATAGAGGGATAGAGGATGCTGGATAGAGCTACAGGGTGGGTGATGGAGCTCTCCCATGGGGGAGGAATATGGAGGATCCCAGAGTTGGGGGAAGGGTGTGAAGGTCAAGAGTTGGGGGTGGGCAGGTGGAATCTATGGCCCTGTGTGATGTGTTGGAGAGGAGGATGGAGCTGGGGGAGAGCTGGTGACTGCAGAGCCATACCGAAGCCATGGCAACCACCGATCACTGTTTTTCTCACCCTGTCTCCCCATTTGCCCACCCTCCCCAAAGCAACTTTGCAGACCCAGGCTGCTCTCTCTTGTCTCTGCCACTTGAGGCGATTGCACAGAGATTTTTACAGTTTGCACACAAATCACTTCCATCTACTGATGAACTTATCTTGACACGTATTAGGGGAAAACCGTGACTAGCACAAGTCATGATGTCAAGGTGAAACATGGAACTGCTGGGACCCAGGATGACTGGTTGGCAGGACACTGCCTGGCAGGCGGAGGCTGCAGGTTTGGTCTGCATGCTGCCCTCCCTCCTCCATGCCAAGAACTGCTTTTCGGGATCTTTAGCCACAAACAAAGGTGTGTCTGTAACACACCCCAAACACACACACACACACACACACACAGCCTCCTCTGGTGAACACTACCACTGCCACGCCAGCCCCTTTGCCACAGCAGCCAGCAGGGAAAGTACTGCGGTGTTTGGGAAACAGAGTCATGTGTTTAATGAGAGTCAGGGATGGGCTACACACAGTGCCTCTGCCAGCACACATTGGATGTGGACATACATTATGGTGCAGTTCAGTGGCCACAGTGGGGACATGCAACGGCCTTTGTCAGGAGTTCCCTTTAGGTGATTTCTGTCGCACTGCAGTCTCAGAATCTCCCTTTGTTTTGGTTTTTAAACATAGGGTCAGGTCATCAGTATTAGATAGAAACCAGTATGTGTTTTTAAAGAAGTAATCCAAATCAGAAACCAGAACACCTTGCTGGAAGTTTTGGCAGTGTACTGTGTCTTAATGCAAAATGTCTCTTCCTGAATATCCTAGAGAAGAAAAAAGTTATTGCCAGGTGGTTTGCTTTCAGAAGCGGGGCCGGTGTCATCTTCCCCTTCTCCATTGTGCTGACTTTCCTCTTGGAAAACCTGGGCTTGAAAGGGTTGTTTTTCAATGATGATTTATACTTACATCTTCTGATAGAAAGTCCTCACAAATGATTGCGATTAGTTCCATGGGTCTTAGAAGCCCATGTTGCCTTAATCACCAATATGCTCTCATTTCTAAGTGGCACATTTCTGCCATGTTCAATTGGATTTCTGATCCCTGTTTCGTTATGCTTAGTAATTGTTAAATCTCTCCACCGGGTGAATTTTTTAAAATTTATTTTGGTTAGTTCTTTGTGTTATATTTTTGGGCAGGAGTCCTATTGATAGTACTTGTAATAGTTCTGCAATAGTTAGATGTAGTACTGTCTGTTTTAGGCTTTCAGTTGGGGGTGGTAAATGTTTATGGTTGATAGAAAGATGTCTCTGAGTTGAGTGAAAAAGTTTATTCCTATCTGGAAGTGCATGTGATTCTTTCCAGAATTAAAACTCTTTTGAATAGATTTTAAGAAGCCTGGGAGTCCTTGAAACAACTCACTGTCTTTTTTTTTTTCTTATGTTAAAATCTCTAAGCTGCAAAGGCTTAATGATGGATTTAAAAAATCAATAATACGACTCATGCCAAAATTATGAATATATGTGATTTTAAATTTTTCCATGTGGCTCTTTTTGAGATAAAGTAACTTATACCTGATAGAAAGAAATAGCTTTTAAATAACCTGGCATCAGTTACTAGATTCATCGGGCCTCTATTACTTTATGCCTCACATACTGTTTTCCAGAGAGCCTTACTTTTAAATATGATGCAAATTAGGCTAAAGTACTACACTTTCAGATCTTTAATGTTTCACTGTATCGCTGTATCACTGTCTTCCGTTGTTCATCCATTTGTTCCAGCGGGCACCAGTAACATCGCCATACATTCTGTCTCAAGAAAGTGTAGTCAAATAGCTTTTGCTTGCTCCAGGGACAGGAAGAGCCTCAAACCATTCTTCAGGTCATGGAATTGAGGTCCATAATTGTTACTGTTTTTTGGCATATGCAATGCTGTAAATGTTTAGGGAACAATAATTTTTTTAGGAAAAAAGAGTGATCTGCAGTGTTAAGGGATGTTAATAATTCCTGGAATGATTTCACTTCACAGGAGAAGGCTTGATGGAAGTGTTTAGCATGGAGATGAAATATGTCTCATTAAGGTTCCAGATTATGCACATGTCAACACTTCTTTTGTCATTGTTTAATAGTTTATTTACATAACTGAGGGCTGCTACTTTTATTAGTGATGGATATCACAGAAAAAAAGATTTTTGTTAAGTTGACCTAAGCAATATACTGTGCTTTCGTTTATACAAAATGAATGGTGAGGCATGTAGCCCTCCTCTGCCCTCCTCCCCTGCAGAGAAGGTTTTATTTGCATATGTAAATAAGTCATTCACTTGAGAGCCCTGTGGGGCCCGCCCTGGTCCAATCTGTTATTTTCCTGATGTTGATGGCATTAGCCGGAGGTAAATAGTACCCAGAGACTGATATCTTAGTCTGGAATGACAGATACTGGAGTCTGAAAGCTGTCACTTAGAAAAAGGAATGGATTCTTTGGACCCAGAATTTGGGAGAAGAAATTGAAGCCACAAATTTTTGTCTTCGATGTTGGCCCGAGTGCTAGAATTTACTGATTTTGTTAACACAGAGAAACCCTACTTGAGCATTTGTTACATTTTCCTGAAAGACCCTTTGAGAGCCCTGTTTGCTTTGGAAATGTAGAATAGTTTGGAATTAATTGAGAGAGCCCACTTTGCCCAAAGATGCATTGTTTCCTCCCTTCCCTGGATGTGCCAAGACCTCTGACCTGTAACAAGTCTGGAAATAAAGTAAAGAGAAAGTTTTGTAGGACTGAGAGAGATTTTCTATTTAGATTTACATAAAGTGAAGAAGTATACTTGTTCTGCTAAAGAATTAAACAGCTTCCAAATGTTCCTCTCTAGGAGTTAGTGAACTGTGTACACTTTTCCATGAAGCTTCGAGCTCAAACTGACTCTGGAATAGTTCTGCCACAGGAAAACAGAAGAGAGTTCTTTCAACATGTCAGAATGATTCTTATTGAAAATTAAGATTACTTTAAGATATGAATCATAAGGAGAAAAACTTGCTATGAGCTGTTCATAATTTCTTTATTTTCATTCCTCATGCAATTCATTAAAATGACACTAACCTTCTGGGCTGTTCTTTGGTTTCTATTAAGATGTATTACTGGAATCTGTGTAAATGTATTGATTATTTTATAGTCTTATTTGTTCAGCCCAGGCAGACTATTGTTCCAGATTTATTGCACTTGATAATAAATGAGATAAAATGGAGATCAGGTTTCAGAATTCCCTTTCTCCCCACACCCTCACTCCCCATCAAAAGATGTACTGACTCTTTGTAAACTAGTTCTTCACAAACTGGGAGTTTAAAATTCTGATTCTAGGTTTAATATCAACATCTTCCCCCCCACTGAGTCCATAGTGTAATTAGCTGATTAAAAAATAACATTTTCACCTTGGAGTCAAAAGAAGAGCAATAAACCACAGGACCAGGGTTTAGTTAATTTGCACATTGACTGTAATTGTGTATTTAACGGCAAGATTAATTTTTTCCTGATGAGTGGGAGCCTGGTGCTGTGCATTGGACTCCTAACTCGGTTACTGCCCCATAGGGAGGTTAATAAAGGTGGATATTTCTCCAGATATATTAATGAGGATAATTATTTACGTCAGAAAACTTGTTTTTAGGGATAAATGGACATGAAAACCATTTTATGATGAACTATTAAAGGAGAATCTTCAAATCACCATAAATAATCCATGCGCAATTCTGTGTATGTAGGTGGGGGTGTGGGAGGGAACACCCCAGCAGTGCTTCGGGCCTATTACTGGCCCTGCACTCAGAGACCACTCCTGGCAGACTTGGGGAACCACTTGGGTTGCCAGAAGTCAAACGTGGGTAAGCCACATGCAAAGCAGGCACCTTCTCCTCTGAACTGTCTCTCCCATCTCTCTGCAATTAAAAAATGAAACAAAACAAAACAACCCCCCCAAAAAGTGCCCCTCATATAGAGCCTGAATTTAGTGAATTGTGCAATGTGCTCACTTTCTGTTTGCCAAATATTTAGTGAATTCATGCTCTCACTTCTACTGTTAGAGCTTTGGTACATTTTCCAGGCAGCAGAGCACGGTAGACTTCTTTCTTGCAGTTTTCCAGATGAGTTTAGACAAAGCATGCCTGTTGGCAGGGCAGTTACTTGGAAAAATATAATCCTGACGTGCAATCTGCTACTTATGGCATTTCCTTTTTGAAAGGTAAGTGTTATACTTTGGGCACTGAAGCAGTGATTGTTGGCAATTCAAATGGGTGTGATTGATCCATGTCTTAAAAGTAATAGAGTTGTTAGTCCTAGAAGGGAAGGAAAAGATAGAGAAAATTGTAGTATGGACTTTGCATTTTTACCCAAGAAGATGGTCTTTTCACTCTCTGTCAACAGCACTAAGCAAATGTGGGGGATGCATTGTTCTCCCCAGAGTCTCCGCCTTGCCCCGTGGGTGCTGAGCTGGGGTGCAGATCCAGTTTCTGTTCCTTTCCCTCTCAGTCTCAGAGTGATGCTTAGAGTGTGAATATGCTGCTTCTGTGATTTCTTGATGTCTCCAAGTTTGAAGATGGAGAAGTTAAGCCAGAAAACAATAATGGGCACCTTCTTCCAGACGCTTCCTTTGAAAGCAACTAACGTGTGTGTGGGCATGTCTAATTTTTATTTCCTATGGGACTCGTTTACTCTCTAGTTAGGGCGCGACCTGAGTGAGGCGCCCTTCTGCAGAGCGTTTGAAATGAATTTCATTTGAGCCATTGCTGTTAAATTCCAGTTAGGGAACAGGAGGTTTGGTGGCTGCTGGACACCACCGCTGCGTTCTTTAGGAGGCTGGAGACAAGGCCTTCAGTAGCAGGTTGTTGGAAGTTTTGGGCAGGGGAGGCCTCATCTTCCCACCATCTGGGTCATACTCAAATGGGTGGCAAGTGGAACTAAAAATGCCCCTAAATTCTGTCCTTCTAGGAAGATTCCTTCATGTTCAAAGAGTTGTGTTCCAGTTCTCATCCTTAAAATAATAGAAAAAGCGAGATGTGATGGGAAATGTCTCTGTCAGACCACGTTCCTGCCTTTATTCCTCATCTGCCTAACTCAATGAGGCTGTGTTTTTAATGAAACAACTTTTGTGTGGCATGTGTTTTTGGGTGGTTGTGGGGATCATGTGTTTTTATGAGCTTTTCAGTAAAGTCAACAAGAATGGTGCAGTTAAACGCTGTCCCTCTCCCTTTTTTGACCATTCCCCATCATCCCATGCCGCCTTCTCTGCCCCCCCATCTCGTTCATTCCCCATCTTCATTCACTGTCAGGAAGGGCAGCCTCCGAAGAGCCATTTCAACTCAGCCCGGCATCGCCAGCGACTGGTGGACCCAGCTGCTTCAAAAGTGAGTTGTCCATTGCCCCATGTGAATGGGGTGTGCATGGCAGTGTGTCCCTCTGAAGAAAATGGGTCCTGGGGTACATTTATGTCCATGTATTTCAGGACATCTCTGTTCATTTCTGAGTCTCCACAGCAGTAGAGTCTAGCGATGCTTCACAACCAGCCTGCAAAACCCTTGCTATAGAGCACTCTCTGATTTTCCCCGAGTAAATCCTCCCAGCCCCACCTGTGCCGAGCAGTCATGTGAGACAAAACCCTACTTGGAGCTGGAAAGAGATGCCCAGGGGAGCCCTATGACATGCTTTACTGTACAAATGTAGAGGACATAAACCCCAGTGAAATGTAGCAAAATCAGTAGGAAAAGAATGAATCCATGTTGAGTGTCTATCGCCTTTTCAGTATAATGCCTCTAATTATAAGTTTCTATTTTTTAAAAGAATATTTAAATTTCTTATATTTGGGGGAAGGGTTTGTGTCCACACTGAGTGGTGCTCATAGCTTTCTCCTGGTTCTATACTCAGGGATCACTCCTGGCTAAACCCAAGGAATTGAATGGGCTTCTGGGATCGAAATGCAAAATGTTACCCACTAGGTATCTGTCCACCCCCAAGAACTTTGTATTTTTTTTTGTTTGGGGGCCATACAGCAGTGCTCAGGGGCTATTTCTAGCTCTGGAGTGACCCTGTCAGTGCTCAAGGATCAATCCAGGGTTGACAGAAGTGGCTACATGCATGTCAAGTGTTTTTCTCTTTGGTATATAACTTTAGATATTTTAAATTTACAGTGCTGACTACTTTTTGCAGCTGGCTTGTAAAATTCTCAGAGTTCCTAAGAAGTGGGTGATTTCTGGTGCAACAATTGGCACACAGTTATAGCTTTTGAGAGTGGTCTTACACCAACTGAGCCAATCTCTGAGGAGGATGTCAACTGCAGACTCCTCTGAACCCGTAGAGGTTCCATATGGCTTCTAGACAGAGGATTTTTTGGTAATTGCATCTTGGATGTCTTCCCAGCCAACAAATTCCAGCCTCCTGTTGGTATACCTGGGTGGACTAGGTGCTATAATGACTTTGCTTCTAAGTTTCTTAATGATGAATTTAATGTGTGTAATAGTGTTGATTTATATTGTAAATTCCGAAATTTCTGTAAAGTTATCCATTTCTACAAGTTACCAATTTCATGAGGTTATCTTAAAAATGTTTAATAACTTTGGCAACTGAACTACTCTAGTTTGAATGACTGAAATCTTTGTTAACATCCATATACTGACTTTGGAGCATGAAGACCTACTTTAAAATACCACTAACAAAAATCTCTGATTGATCAAGCTACGAATCTCTGATCTCATCAATGATCAGCTGGGGGTAGCTTGAGTAGGACCACTGAATATGTCTAGGATATGATTATAGCTAGCAGCTAATGCTGTGTTTCTGATGCTGTGTTGGGTAGTGGATTGTACCTGCCCCTTTACCACCTTCATAAAATGCTTAGTGTACCTGTTTCCCGCCATCTAGTTCCTCTCTCTCCAGCATCCTGCTAAAGAAATTATTCACCTAAGTGCTGTTGGCAGTGCAGGGTAAAAAAGACTTTGACTATACTGGATGGCTCTTATATAGGGTATTCATTTATACATTTTGGTAAGTTGGGCATAACTCATATACTCTTCTTGTACTCCATCTAGAGTTCTATCTAATGAGCAATAATGAGACATAATGTGGGGTAAGCACTTTGGCTACTAAGGATAAGACCCATCTTTTGGTCGGTGGTGTTTTAGTGTTTCAGCTTTTGTTCTTTATTTTTTTTTTGCCCATTGATTCCCTTCCCCCGCTTTAGCATTTTTAGAAATAATAGATGACAAGTTATATGTGATGTAGAGTGGGTTATGGATGGTAATGCAGACTGGCTGATTTTCTTCTTTGGTTTCTTGTCTTGTATGATTTTGTGTTGACCTAGAAATGTGGCTTCTTTTTCTAGAAAATCTCTAAGAGGAACTCATTAAGTAGCTATAAAGAAGATGTCTGGTGCCTTCATGTGCTGTGCAAATGGATTTGCCATATTACCAAATAGGTTTTTAAAGGTCAGAGCCTCTCTTCCCCCAAATACTGCACTCCTTGAAATTTGAGAGGAGCCTAAAAATCTTCTAAAACTAGGAAGTGATGAGGAAGCCATGTTGGCTGTACACCTATGCTATGTGGACAATAAATAGCAAATGAAAATGTGCGTGTGTGTAGCCAGTGACCTTTAACTGTACGCACATTGGCTTAGAATCTCTCCTGTGTCCTTTTCAGCTCAATAACCTAAGTGTAGTAAAGGATTCTTGCAGATTGCAGGTATCCAGTTCTGGGGCTTAGTAATAGTGGATAGTGAACCAACTGCCAGATTGTTGGAGACATTGTTTTTTACAGTGAGTTGGCATTGTGAAATTTTAGAAGATGCATGATTAGGTAGAAATGTTTAGTTGCCTGTTAGCAGCATGGAGCAGTAGAATGTATGTGCTAGGCTGAGCTGTGTGCTGTCATTGTCAGAAATCATCTCATTAGCTTTTGGGTTATGAGATGCTTATCCACTTAGCAGGGAAGAACCCCCCCGCTTACTGTAGGTTTTTTAATCTATAAAATGAGGAGAGAGTTAAATATTCTCTTAAGTTATTTTCCTTCTCCATCAAAGCTATTTATAACTGGTTACTTTTACCACTAGGTCTGAGATTGTGGTATGGTATTTCTTAATCTTTCTAAATGACATGATTCTTCATTACTTGAAAATGATTATTAATAGGAAGTGTTCTATCAGTGCCTTTAATGGGTGTAAATTTTTAAAACAGAATTACTCTAAAGCTCTGGGGGAAGATATTCTCCGGGAAGCAGGAATTGACTTCTATCTTTCTTTTTTGGCTTGAATTTTTTTTCTCTTAGTCTTAGAAAGCCTTTTGTGCTTTGAGTACAGGAAAAACAAGCTTTTAAATCTGTTTTATTTGAATAAGAGTGGAGTAAAGGGTTAGGGGAGAAATCAAAGATAAGTAATGTACCTCCTATTGGCTAAGCTTGTCTACTGGGAATTTCCACAAGTGTCTTTTATTTTGAGAATATGCTCACCTGTATATCTCCTCATAAAGTGTTTAAAGAACACTTTAAAACAGCAAATGAACAAAGAATGAAGCAAAATGGGAAAAAGAAATAATAGTTCAAAGACCATGGAGCAGTTATTTGTGGAGATGGTAAAGGTCTCTGTTAAATAAAAATCGATTTGATATGTGAATACCAGGGCCAGGATCTGGGGAGACAGGAGGTGGGCAGAAATGAACACGAGAGTGGACAGAGGATTAGTTTCCAAATCTCCTGGCATTTCAGCACAAAAGGATGATGAAGATTTATTCTTCATGAGCTGTCATTTTCCATTGTAAACTTTGCTGATCTAGAATAAATAAGTTCATAAAGATGATATTGAAGTGGTGAACATGTGAGAATAAATAGTAGTAGGCAGTTCATCTAACAAATTTTAAAAGCAGGAAGTCTTGTAACATTCTATCCTCCTTTATAAAACAAACCAAACTACCCAAATACACAGATATTCCAACTCCCCACCCAAACCTGCAAATAATTCTAAGAACATTATTTCAGTCTGCTGTGGGGCTTAGAAATTCTTTCTACTAATTCTCAGCAATTTCTCTACCTTTTCTTAATGAGAACAAGGTTTATAAAGCTTGGGATCTCCTGCTGAGAAAATCAGCCCAGAGCTATCTCAGAGCAGATGGTCTCCTTTTCTCGCTACTGTAAAACCTTTTTAGGATTGATTCTTTTTTCATTTTTACCTATCTGAAGAGAAAATGTCTTTGAGACCTTAGAAACCCTTAGAAACTGTTCAGAAGGGATAAGAAGCTTTGTTGACCAGGTTTCATAGTGCATAGATGATGTAAGTTAAAAACAGTGGAGCCCCTGGCATTTATTTCTGTTTGCAAAAGCTGTTGATTTTAAGTGCTAAAGGCTTTTAAATATCTACATTTTTTAGGCTTATTATTCATCGAGAATCTGGATAGTAATTAATACCTTCCTTGTCCCAGGAATTTCAAGGGTTAAAGAATGATTTCTCCCCCCCACCCCTTTTTTGAGGATGTGATACTTGTTACTGTATTTAAGGTTGTAGAAAAATGGGGAGAAATTTGGAAGACTGAAGGCTATCCTTGGACTATAAAATGTGAGTCACAAAATATGATCTATTATCTCTTTTACAAAGGCATTTTGGGGGTGATGCATTTACAATAGAAGGTTTGGGGGCAGCTTGTTAGTGTTATTATTTTATAATTATCTTAGGTTTGGGCCATACTCAGTGGTGCTTGAAACTTATTCCTGACTCTTTGCTTAGTAGTTTTCCTAATGGTACTTGGTAGATCATATGCACTGTGAGAATCAAACTGGTCTCCGCTCTGTGCAAGGCAGGTGCCATAACCCTTGCACATGTCTCCACCTCTGGGATAGCTTTTTCGATTTTACATTGGCCGTCTAAGACCACTTTTGGTCCCAGCTAACCTGAATATGAGTCACCCGCATGGCAGAGCCTGGCAAGCTACCCGTGTCGTATTTGATATGCCAGATACCAGTAATAATTATAGACCTCATTCCCATATGATGGAATGGTTTGAGGCTCTTTATGTTCCTGGAGCGGGCAGCTGCCCTTGGGCTATCTCGCATGTGACAGGACGTATTGAGATGTTACTGGTGCCCACTTGAGCAATTCCATGATCTACGGAAGACAGTTGTCTGTGATTTACTAGCTTTGACTTCTTTGACTTTGAATTAGTTTCTTAACCACTCTGAGTGACCCTCAGTTTTCTCTTTGGGAACATATCACAGCCTAGTACTCATCAGATTATTTTGAAGAGTAGATGAAAACCAAATGCATATGAGCATTGTTATCATTTATCATTATTGTTATTATTATTAAAGATTATAATTAAACTTTTTTAGAAATTTTCCCCATTTTATAAACTGAGGGGTCAATAGATAAGATTGGTCCTTTATGCTTCCCCTGGAATTCTGGCATGCATTCCTGTGTGTCCCACAGGAAAGCAAGAGCCGACTCCTGGAAGACTATCTTGTAATGCAGTCATTCGTGTACACGCTTACAGTGAGCCTGACTTGGGTGCCATCCTGGGAACCAGAATGTCTCTGAGCATGGCCGTGTACAGTCCTGGAGGCCACCAAGCTGCTGTGTGTGGCTCTGGAGCACTGCCAGGCAGGTGCACATTTCCCTGACACTGGAGGGCCTGAGCAGCAGCTCATCCTTGGGCTCCTGCACTGAACAGCCAGTTCCTCTGGCTGAGAGTTAACATAGGGTTTTCCACGACTCTTGGGCACCTTGGACTGGAGAGATGGCACAGTGGGTATAGTGGATAGGGTACATTCCTTGCATGCAGCCAAACTGGGTTCCATTCCAGACACTATATAAAGTCCTCACAGAATTGCCTGTAATGACCAAGGAGTGATCCCGCCTCCCGCCCCAGCAGGAAAGAAATAGTGTCTCTGAGGACATGAACAAAGCAACTCCTTGTAGCCTTGCTGTGGTGTCCAAAAGGTAAGGGGTTGTGGGTGCAGATAGTTGGCAAAACAGGACAGATGCCACCCCTATGTTGATTCTCATACTTCCTACATATGAGAATCAGCAGCCCAAAGGCACACTCAGCAATACAGGTGGAGCCAGACCTGGAATGCTAGTGGAACAAGTTTTTGAAAGTTTCAGTTTCTAATTTGTTTACTATCAATTAAAATGATGGACTAAAAAAAAATAAAAAAAATAAAATGATCAGCACCCCATAAGCAGACATTTCCTAGGGGTACACGAGCAGCTGGATATCTGTGTGACCTATGAAGTAGGATGCATCAAGGTGGGGAGGGGTTTGGAAAGAGTGGAAGAGGGCAGGCAGCAAGGCCAGCTGAGTGTGGCCTGGGCAGCACGGCTCACCCTGCCTCTCCCCCACTGGGATGGTCCCAGGAGAATGGAAAGGCCCCGGCTGTGCTGCTGAGACTTGGGAAGTAGGAGCGGCTGGTGGGAGGGAAGGGAAAGAGGTGACAGTGGAGCCTAAGCGGGCTCAGGTGCTCCCTAGCAGTGCTCAGCTCCTCCCAGCATCCCCTTCTCAGTGAGACAACAGACCAGAGGTCCCAGAGCCAAGATGAGGCCAGAATTACAGCCAGACTCACTGACTCTGGGTGTCCCCATTCCTAGTCCTTGTCCTGGCCACAGGAGGGGAGCAAACGCTCCATACACGTGCTTTTACACATGCCTGACAGTCACAACAGTTTCCTCTTTATGGAGCCTGATGAGTTCTCTTGTTGTTTTTTTTTTTAATTGAATGCATATATGTATGAAACCTTTTATTGATCCCTGACACATATCAAGGTGTACAGCTCGATGAATTTTCACAAACTGAAAAATCCCATGTGACCACCACCCGGATCAAGAAATGGAACTTTATGGGCAACCCTGAAAAAAAAAACAACTTGAGTCATTTTTACTAGGTGCTATTTGATTGTGGAGAGCAGCATTGTGAAAACTTCCACTTCCACAGAGGCAACGGGAGCTGGGAAGATAGTACAGGTATTAAGGTACTTGCCTTGCACTCAGTAGCTAATCCAGGTCCATCATTTCACCCCAGAAGGTGCCCAGAAGCCTGCCAGGAGTGATCCTGAGCACAGAGCAGGAAGCCCCCAAAATAGTGGCTTCATGTTTCCTCTAGTATTGAGTCTGATTCCTGTGGCTGCATGTACCAGCTTCCTGGACAAAATCTGTGATACCATATATCATACAAAAAGGGTGTTTTCTTGTATTCCAAATGCCCAACTCCCAAGAAGAGTCCCTTGTTACGTTTAGGGGATGCACTTTGCCTGGTGATGTGTCTGTATGCAGACTGTTCTTTGTCTTTGGTGGGATCACGTAGAAAAATCAGGTGGGCAGCACTGGGTCCGAGCTTGGAGTCCCAGCAGTGTTGTGATTCGGCAAAGTAGCTTTTCATTCTTAGATGCCTTGTTGTGCTCTTGACCGCTATGACCTCACCGTGTGGGAGCTTCATTCCCGGTGGGCACCTTATATGGAGCAAATGCCTCAGGGTTTGTGAAGAAGGCAAGCACTGTATCCAGTTGACACGCTTTGTGTTGTTGGTTGCACCAGAGCAGGTAGTGCTGGCCTGGGCAGCAGGTGGCATTGGGCATCAAACCTAGAACTTCACATGTGTGGCATGTACTCAGTCGCTGGAGTGACAGTCCTAGGCTGGGTGATTGTCATTTTTGTCTTTCTCTCCCTTCCTTCCTTCCTTCCTTCCTTCCTTCCTTCCTTCCTTCCTTCCTTCCTTCCTTCCTTCCTTCCTTCCTTCCTTCCTTCCTTCCTTCCTTCCTTCCTTCCTTCCTTCCTCCCTCCCTCCCTCCCTCCCTCCCTCCCTTCCTTCCTTCCTTCTTCCCTCCCTCCCTCCCTCCCTTCCTCCCTCCTTTCCTTCCTTCCTTCCTTCTTTCCATCCATTTTCCTTCCTTCCATTCCTCCCTTCCTCCCTTCCATCCATCCATCCATCCATCCATCCATCCATCCATCCATCCATCCATTTTCCTTCCTTCCATTTTCCTTCCTTCCTTCCTTCCTCCCTCTCTCTCTCTTTCTTTCTTTCTTTCTTTCTTTCTTTCTTTCTTTCGTTCATTTTTATTACAGTACTGTGATTTACAGTATTATTAATGCTAGTTTTATGTGTTCCTCATTCTGACAACACACCTACCATTAACGTCCCAAGGATTCCTCTCACCCCTACCCCCAGGTGAGCTCAGCTCAGTAGCTACTTCTAGTTCTGTTGCCTTTGTTCATTTGTTGTGCCCTCACTATTTCCTTTTTTTTTTTTTTTTTTTTGCTTTTTGGGTCACACCCAGCGACACTCAGGGGTTACTCCTGGCTCTTGGCTCAGGAATTACTCCTGGCGGTGCTTGTGGGAAAATATGGGATGCCGGGGATCGAACGCAGGTCGGCGTGCAAGGCAAACGCCCTACCCACTGTGCTATCACTCTGGCCCCATCTTTATTTCCCCATATCAGTGATTATTCTTATCTGTCCTCCCTCTGGCTGACTTTGTTCTCTGGCAGAGTTTACTCAGTACAATCCCCTCCAGTTCTGTCCACATAGTGACAAATTGCACGAGTGTGTCTTTTCTTAGAGCTGCGTAATATTCCATTGTGTATCATCTTTGCTTTGTCCAGTCGTCTGTTCATGAACATGGGTCGTTTCAGATCTTGGCTGCTTTCAGTAGTGCCACCATGAACAAAGAGGCACAGATGTCTTTTTGTAAGAGTAGTTGGGGCTTGGGGGTGAGGAGTAGGTGCCCAGAAGGGGAGTTGCTGGGTCCTATGGGAGTTCAGTTCTTATTTCTTTGAAGAGGTCCATTTTGCTTCTAAAGATATTGAGCCAGTAGTGGGTGAGAGTTCTTTTTCTCCACATTTGTGTCTGCACCCATTGCTTTTGTTCTTTGTTTTTGTGTGCCAGTTTCACTGTTAATGAGGTGGTATCTCTTATGGGCAGCCAGTCTTTGACAGAGGAGCTAGAAGTATGAAATGGAGCAAGGAAAGTGTTTTCCACAACTACTGTTGGGAAAATCGGTCAGTTGACAAAAGAAAAATGAACACACACTTTCATCTCACACCTTACATAAAAATCAATTCAGAATGGATTAACTAAAGACCTTAAAATCAGACCTCAATCCCTAAATTTCACTGAGGAAAACAGGCAGAATCATTCACTAAATTGAATTTAATGCCATCTTAAAGTAACTCAATGCCATTGGCCAACCAAACAGAAATAAAAAATAAACAAAGAAACTGGAGAGGTAGTATAACAGGTAGGACGCTTGCCTTGAACTTGGCCGGCCAACTTAGGTTCAGTCTGTGCAACTCATATGGTACCCAGGCCTAACCAAAAGTGTTCCCTGAGCTCTGAAACAGGAGTAATCCCTGAGTACTGCTGGGTTTGGCTCCAAAATTAATTAACAAATGGGATTATATCAAATTTATAAAATTCTGCACTGCAAAAGAAACAGTGACTAGAACTAAAAGACACCCCACAGACTGGGAAAAAATACTTCTCACCACTCATGACAAAAAGGTAATATCTGAAGTATATGAAAACTTGTGAAACTTAACAACAGCAGCAAAAAATAGCCTTATCAGAATATGGGAGAAGAGATGAACAGATACTTCCTTAGGACATGAAAAGTGTTCTTCATCCCTTATCACCAGGGAAATGCAAATCTGAACAACAAAGAGATACTCCTGACTCCAGTGTCGGAGACATCCTTTGACCTCTTGCCTGTCCAGTCCCCGGCTCTGCCCATCTGGGGCCTTTGGCCATGCTGCCAAGAGCACTGCAGAGTGCTTGCTCTTCTCTTCATTCCTGCATGTGTCCATCTCAACCTTCAAGGGCTGGAGTAAGTCTGTGCCGGAGTTAGCAAAGTTTCATATCCTTCACACCCAGTTAAAAATAGACGAAGGACGCCTGCAGAGTTCCACCCTATTATCTGTCTAGTCAGGTAGAACTTTAAGGAAAATGAAATCCTCTTATTTTGCATGATGCTAAATCTATAAGATTTGCCACACATGCCATATTAAAATACTTAAAATGACCGAGCTGAAAATGTATTTGGGGGATTCAGTTCCACTGGTTCATACTTAGCAGCTGCTCTGAGGCCAGGCAGCACCGGCTGCAGCCAGCCACCTGTGGAAGAGTCACTCTCTGCTCTTTTCACAAACATCTTTTTACTGAGAGGCGATGCGTATGCAGTAAAGCAAAGTATTCTAAGCTGGATATTATCTCACAGATCATAACTCCTATATTTTCTCTTTAGTGGCATGTGAGAATCAAGTGCAGGCATGTGTGCCCTGAGCAGTCCCAAGAACCAGCTTCTAGGAAAGCAACACCTGCTGCCTACACAAACTGTGTGACTGTTCTCGCTGCAACTTTCAGAGTTTCTTAAATTTCTGTCTTTATTTTTCCAAGTCTTATGTCTTTCCTGTTGTTGTTTCCCAACATGCTAATTTTTTATCCGGGAACTGATAGTTGCACAGGCCTGGGATAGTGCCATGGATAGGCCATGTGTCTCCCAGGGATCAGGTGGCCTCTTACCCCAAACACCAAAGGGAAAATGACAGTTTTTTGTTTTCCTTCCCTTTCTTTTTTTTCCTCCTGTCTCTAAAGAAAAAGATGATATTGGGCTTCAAAATATAGGTAAAATGCAGTGGAAAATAAAGATATGTACAGATCATAATTACTCTTTATAATAGTTCAGTCTTGGGAATTTGTTTTAAATTCATTTTTATGTCACTAAAAATATTGTGGAAGAAAAAATTGCTTAGTTTGGACATGGCTGTTTTCTTTTTTTTTTTCCGTTTTGGGTCACACCCTGTGATGCTCAGGGGTTACTTCTGTCTCTTTGCTCAGTAATTACTCCTGGTGGTGCTCAGGGGACCGACCATATGGGATGCCGCAGATCGAACCGGTCGACTGCGCGCAAGGCAAATGCCTTACCCACTGTGCTATAGCTCCGGCCCCTGTTTTCTAACAAATCTTTGGAGTAGTTATTATTATCCAATCAGCAACAGATAAGAGCAGAAAAGTGACTTGTGAAAGCCCAGCCAAGAGCTCCCCACACCCAACCCTGCCCTCTGCCCCACACACATATCCTAAGGTCTTTAAAAAACTGGTGATCGCAGTTAATGACTTTTCTGAGTCATCAGAGTTATGCTTGCCAAAAGATTTGAGCAGTAGGCAATTGGCCAAGATGAGATTAGCAATTTATTTGGAGGAAGGGTGTCCAGAATCTTTTTAATTTAGAGGCAAGAGAGATCATGGGCTCGGCTACGTACAGGTTACCCAATTTGGCGCTAGATTTGTGAAGAATTGCTGACATCCCCCTTCCCCCTCTTTGCTTCAAGGGCTTCTGTATTATGTTTGCCTTCCAGTCCTGTTTCTCAGACCAAAAACAGAAAAAAAAAAATCAGAACATAAGCAACATCTCTTAAAAGTATTTTTTTTTTTTTTGCTTTTTTGGGTCACACCCGGCAATGCTCAGGGGGTTACTCCTGGCTCTGCACTCAGGAATTACTCCTGGCAGTGCTCAGGGGACCATATGGGATGCCAGGGATCGAACCCAGGCTGGTACAGGCCGGCCGCATGCAAGGCAAACGCCCTACCCACTGGGCTATCGCTCCAGCCCTCTTAAAAGTAATTTAGACCTCTCACCTGCCTGCTCTTTTCTTGCCTGGAGATTCTGATAGGGCTTTGGGAAAAGTTTGTTTCCTCTCAGATATGAACAAACCCCTGAACCGTTCAGGGACACTTGTCCAGATGCCCCTACACCATGCCTGTCTCCCTTGTAACTGGATTTCAGAAAAGCCCGTGATGTCTCATCACTTGTTTCTCAAGGTAAATGAACACTGTGTTGATTCTCCTCACTCCAACACCACATGCTTTGCCTACTTCCTGTTTGATTCCTGCAAGATTCAGTTGTGCCTATTTTCTTTGTATTCGTTTCATTCAGTCTTCATTGACCTCACTTGTGTTAGCTAAAGTTTGTTTTGGTTTTGTAAATTTCCTTGACCATTACCTATTCCCCAGCCTCTATAACTGTGGGTCACAACCCCCAAATGGGGTCTTGCAGCCAAATGAGTGGGAATGGGAGCACAACAACTTGGCAACAGTAAGAGGTTTCTGACCTGAAATCAATTCAGAATCAACCGCTTGATGAATCCAAGATGTGTTTGGCAGCACTTGTCATGTTGTGCTTCTCTGGGAGAAGAGGGTTGGGGAAGGGGGTTGCAAGTGGGAAAAGTTGAAGAAGAAACCCTGCTCTGTTCAAACACAGCTTCCGCCTCGTTCCCACCCCCTACCCCCACCCACCCTGGGGCTTCATATGTTAGGCAGTTTGATATCATTCCAGTCTGAGATGCCTTTTATAAAAAGATATGAAACAACTTGGTTTTCTTTTATATTTTTACTTGGCGCTTCATTTCATTTCAGATCATTTCTGTCATTCGGAGTCCAACTTTGTTTTGCTTTTCTTTTGCCCAGTCAGCAAGTAAGCCCGTTTCTTTCTGACATCTTTCAGTCTAGCTTCCTTACATTTTCGGGTTTTATTTTTTAGAGTCTTTCTTTATTGACATTTCTGTGTCTTTATTTGTTCTGTCATCGGCGTTTGCCCCGTGCTTTTGAGCATCGTTATGTGAGTCTTTTTCCTCATGCTCTCTACTATCATTATCGCCTGTTTTCTTTCCTTGTCCATGTTTCAGAAAACTGTCCAGACCCAAGTGGCCTGACCCGTGTAGGACAGTGACTCAGTCTCAGTGTCCCACTCACTTCTCTGACTTAAGAGAAGACAGTGTTCGTTCTGGAGCTAAGTACTACTGTTCTCTCATTTAAAATGCTTGGTAGCTGCTCTGAAAGCAACATAGACCAAGAGGTAGAGTATCCTAGTTTTTGAGACTTCTAAGAGACTTGCTGTAACCTTAACCAGGGCAAGGTTGGTATGCTACAAAATAAGAGTTTTGAAATACTTTATGGCGCCCAAGAGTTAGTACAGAGTCAAAAAGCTCCTCTAGCTTTTTGAATCAGTTGATTCAGGTTCATCCTGCCACTGCCTCTGATCCCCTGATACCACCAGGGGTTGCTCCTGAGCACAGGACCCAGAAGAGTCCCAAATCACCTGTGAGTGTGGCCCAGCTTCCTCCCTTGCAAATATTTTTTAATCTAAAGGGGAAAAATGGTAGATAAAGTAAATCCCAAGAGTGATCAACTTTTGAAGGAAAGGAAGAAGCCATGGCAGTTGGAGGAAGAATCTGTGGCAGGTAGGTTGAAGAGGAACGAGCTAGTTCAGCTTAAAGTGAACTTTGATATACCTTATTTCTATTGTTGAGACTAATGACCTGTAGGGTTGCCTACATCCTAAGGGGAAATAAATGTCTCATAAATAGGAAGTTTGTCCAAGGCAACCACAAAATGTGTCAATAGGGAAAATTAAGCAAAGATAGGCTTTGGCCACTGATAAATATGGGGCAATTTTTGTGACTGTCACATATGTGTTTGGTATAGTGATTTTCTTATTTACGTTCACATGAACCATGAACCTGCACTATCAAATTCATGCGTTTGTATATGTTTTTTCAGACATGTGAGCACTGTCATGCGCAAGAGATTAGTGTGTGTAAATCTTGGATTTGCTGTGCAGTCTTGCATGGTGCTCAAGGGGGCACTTTGCTGAATTCCAACACAGGCACTTGCTGCTTTTGTCACCAGTCCAGTAAAACAGAGAGGCGAGATACTTAGTGTAACAACCGGTATGAGCATGGCAGAAGTTTGGGATTTGTTTCCTGGTGGTTATTTTACTGTAGTATGAAAATGAGGTGCGATTGAGCTTACTTTTTTTGCAACCTGTGATTTTTAAAGTGTATTTTGTTTTGAGTGTGTACCTGGGTGGTGTTTCCCTGGGTGGTGTATGCCACTGATTTGGGGAACACTAAAGATGGATGTCCCTTGATCTTGGGAAATAAAATGCTGATACATAATAACCTTAGGACTCTGTGCTGTTTAACTAGGTGCATCTCAAACTCTACATGAACATAGTTCTTGGGGAAATGTTTAGTCAAATGGTTTTGTTCTTTATGAGAATATGAGTAACCCGTGTTGTCATTCTGTACAGTTGGAAAACTTCCCTCCCATTCCTTTTTTTTTTTGATAATAACTGTTGCATTTGAGCAGGAGGAGGGGCTCTAATCCAGATGTTAATCCAGATGTTCATCTCACCATTATGGCTCTATCTTTACTGGTCTCCTACTTAGAACAGCATTTATGTTGAAATGATAGGCCGGGGTAGGGCTATAATGGTCTTAGCTGTCTTATTTGTCCAAGGACTGTCCTAGTTTGCTAGACCAGGAAAATAAGCTAGGTCAGCTGTCATATCCCCCTAAATGAAAAAAAGACAGCGAGCTGCCGAGACTGCAATTGGAAGGAAAGGTCAATCAATATATTACCTTTCCTTCCGTGTGCTCTTGCCTGCCGGCTGAGCTCTGCCTTCTCACCAGTGGTGGTAATCTCTTCTGTTAAATTTTATTTTAACCTTGCAAATAGGTTAAAGGAAGGGCACAGTTAATAATGTCTTCTCTTCTACACCTCTGAGCCTATTATTTGGGAGGAATCTTACTTCTTCTACCCCCCCATGGACCCAAAGCCCGCTTAGCCCGGCTCGATGGGGAGTTAGGCTTTTCTCTATTGTGGGAATTTCTTCCTCGAGTTCTGTCATGCTCTTGCACAGACAGAATCGCACAAACATTCTGTGATTCTGACAGTAGCCAGGATCTATGTCAAATAGGGGGCTTTCAAAATCTTTCTTAGTCAATATGTTGACTCTCTGCCGGCAGCCATGCGGTGCGATACGGTGCATCACCCATATTTGAAATAGACTGCGGCGGGTGGGGGGGCAGAATGGAGCATAGATTTTCTAACACAGCATGTTAGATGAAATGATTTTGTGTACTTTGAAGTGGAAAATTCAATCAGAATTTTCCACACTTTTTAGTTAAAGCAACACTGTTATTTATTGATGAAAGGTAGACTGAGAGAAAAATACAGAATGCACACAGAGTAGACCCGTCTAGCATTATCCCTAGCCATAGCAAGAAACACTTTTCCCCCTTCTAATTTTCTGAAAGCTACAAGAGTTCTTGAAGAAAGCAGGTCTGCTTCAAACCCAGTTTGGAGAGCTTAGGACACTGGCCAAATGGGTGTTGAAAAGTACAGTTTGGCTTTTTGGGAATTTTTTTGGCTTCTCATTGCAGTGGACTTCATGCTTAGTAAAGGACAGTTTTTGACTGAGTTTAAAGTAGTAGAGCTCATTTGGAAAGCACCTGCGAGAATCAAGAAGACATTCAAGGATAAATTCTCTAAGCTTTCATTCAAGTAGGCTTGGAGGATATTTAAATTTATTTCGAGTTTTCATCTGTCCTTTGGTGCACTGAAGATCTACAGCATAACCACCTATTATGTAGATGAACACTTTATACTTTCAAATTGCAAGACCTTCGGGTTGCAATGCCAGATTTATGCATGAATATTTAAGTGAGAATAATAATATAGGCGTGATCTATGTGTACCAGTCACTTTTCCTAGTTCTTTATGCGTATTTTTTGATATTTAATCCTACAACAACACTCTGAGCGCTTAACACCTATAATTTCCAGTTAGGGAAGAAAGTCACAGGAAGAGTAAGTGCTTATCCTCGGGCGTCACACTAGTAAGCCTGTCTTCTGATCCCCTTCTCCTAGTTGCCTCCCCAAGGTTTTTCTGCCTCAACCTATTCATGCTGTCGGGCTACAGATTCGGATGGCATGTTAGCAGCGTGATTCAATTGCGTGTGTCACATTGAGCAGATAGGATTTTTATATTTAGATTACTCCCAAAAAATGAGGCATGATTTCTGCTGTGTGAATCTGAAAAAACCCCAGCTGGGAAAAAGCAGAGTGGAATGGTGGTGTATGGGTGGTGTGTATGGGAAGTGGGGGGGGGAGGATTGGGGAAATACTGTTTAAAGTGCATACTTGCCATCACCAGAGACAAGCCCTGCTCATCTTTTCCTGCAGAGAACAATAGTATTGACCATAGAGCAGGTATTAAGGAACCTAGACCTTAATTGTTTCCTGGAGGAAGTGATAATAATATGTCACAGTAGAGGTGTTCGCTAAGGCCTTCCCTGGCAAATGCGTTGTAAGAAATACATCAGGTCAGTATGTTGGACATCTCTAATTCATGTTGTGCATTAGGTCAGCTACAGTTGCATAAGAAAAGACATACATAATTGACAGCCTATTTTACTTAGGCCCTGGGTTTTTATTATTAATATAAAATTCTGTTCCATTTATTTTCTTTTATTTAACCAATTTTGAACTTGGGCCAGAGGGGCTAGTACAGGAGGTGAGGCATTTGCTCGTATGCAGCTTCAGGGGCCATAACTCTGATGTCATCTCCAGCACTACATATGGCCCCCTGAGCACTATTGGGGGTCACTCCTGAGCAGAGAGCTAGGAATAACCCATAAGCACCTCTGGGTGTGATCCCAAACCCTTCAAAAAATAAAAAGTAAAAGCATTAGTGCAGTTCATCAGCTTGTCAGGCAGGTTGCTTAAGATGCTGGTTCTTCTCACGGTTTATTGCTTGTTTTACTTTTTAATCTGTGTAAAACAAGTCTAGAATCAACTCTCTGCTGGTTTTCAGCATAGTTCAGTGTGATTCAGTGGAGGAACTCATCGTACTCTGTGTACTATAGTAAGCCAGCATGTCTAGTATACTTTACATTTTTTTTCGGGGGTCTGGAGCGACAACACAGCAGGTAGGGTGTTTGCCTTGCATGTGACCGACCCAGGTTCCATACCCTGCATCTCAAATGGTCTCCCAAGCACTACCAGGAGTGATTCCTGAGTGCAGAGCCAGGAGTAACGCCTGAGCATTGCTGGGTGTGACCCAAAAAAGCAAAAAAGAGAAAATAATTCAAATAAAAATCACTAAAATGGTGTAAAAGACCCCAAAGGAAAGTCAGCTAAACTCACCTTTAAATTGCTAATGTGAGCTGTAAATTCACATAAGGAGAGCATCTTTCTACGTAGATGTTTTCTTACCACTTGATGAAAAGAGAGACCAGCTAACAGCTGAAAACTTCTGTAAGTTTCATATTTAAATGTCCACCCTGTCAGAGTCCTTGTGATCCAAAAAATCACCAGGGATTGTTCTGACTATGAGAAAAGGATTCTAACTTTGCAGTGAGCTCAGAATTCAGTCTTTGGGAAGAAGTAATTGAAAAACCAAAGTCTTTTATTGCTTCTGGTGCTTAAAAGTAAGCATGGGGGGGGCGGTGGGCAAACTTCACTACACTGTAATATTTTCTGCTAATTAACTGTCACAAATGCAGTGCCATTAAGTTGGGAATCTCTTTTGGTTAACTTCAAAGTCATTACCATGTACTGTGCAGCCCTTCGAGATCAAGCCGCCCAGCCTTGTGTTTTTCTATAGCACCCATCCTGATGCAGGGACCACTGGGTGATTTTCTAGGGTCAACATGCAACAACTCTCTTCATGCTCAGAATAGGTGACCCCAGCGTCATCTGGCTCTTGGCCTGCATTTCCATACAGTTCTCCAGAGCTGCTTTGCAAGGTTGGAGGTCATCTGCTTGGAATGTATTTATTTGCAAATAATAGAAAACTCGACCAGGAGCAGCTTCAGCAAATAAGGATTGATTATTCCCCACATAAAATGTCTGTTGGTTGAATGTTCAGGGATGATGCAGTGTGGAAACTATGTCATAAGTGTACTGTGTCTCAGCTCTGTTCCCCTAATGTGAGACCTCTGACCTTGGGCAAAAGTACATCACAACTTTTCCAAGACTCAATTTCCCCATGAGAAAAAATGGTGTAACTTTTTGCGTGCGTGAGTGTGTGTGCGTGTGTGTGCGTGCGTGCGTGCGTGTGTGTGTGTGTGTGTGTGTGTCTTAGCGAGGAGGGCTAAGGCTTTAGTGAACTCTTGTGTGATAAAGAGGGTAGCCCAGTGTCCGGCACTTACTAGGGCAATACCCGCGGTCTCTATAGTGGGTGGGGATAGTGTGTGAAGAAGGAGCTGGAGACTCTACTTGAACCCGTGTTCTTTGGTCTCGGAATTTCTGATTTCTTCATTTTTTCAGATGATGTTGAGACTAGCTCACTGCGGAAAAAAAAGACACATAAAGCGTTGGATACTGTAGTCTTTCACAAATAACTATTACTGTGTAAAATATGCCCTCTACAAGCCAATTGTTTATTTTATTCCATGACCTCTTTACAATAAATTTCAGCACCATTAATGGCTTAAGTCACATTATTGATTATGGGAATATGTATGTCATTAATCTTCCATTGCCCTGATACATTTTTATATGTAAACTCAAGTGTCTTCTTTTGCATTTAGATGAGATGAGGGATGGGAAGAAAGCATTCTGCCGGGGATTGGCTACGTATAGTACTTCGAGAGCTCCCTTGAGCTGATTTGCCAGTAAATTCCTACACCCAGATGGGCTTTCAGAACAGTGACTGCCAGATAAACCATGAGTTGTTCTTAGAAAATAAAAATGATTAATCTCAGCTGAATAAATTCACTATCAGTGATCAGATAGTCTCATGTAAGTCTGTTTCCTGGTTCTATGAAAAGCTTTTTTCTTTTTGTATTAAAGTTCTATGTAATTTTAATTGAATCTTAGAGGTTTAATCTGATTTTTAGAAATTATATAAAAGATATTGAAAGTGATTCATAAAAAGATATTAGTGCTCTAAATTATGGGTGGCTAGTTAGCTGATCTCCTTTTATAGACCCTGGAAACCGGTGAAGAAAATGGGGCCTGAGCAATAGTTAAAGCAGATAAGACTCAGACTCTATCCCCAGCACTGCATATGGTCTCCTGTGTCCCTCCAGTAATCCCCAGTACCACTGGGTGTGGCCCAAAAGCCAAGACAATGACTCCAAAGCATGTTGAAATGTACTTTAGCAAAAGGATTGTGACTCTCACTGAGCACTTCTGGATCGCATGGGGTCGTCAGTGAGGAAATGTGAGAACCAAGAGATCAAACCTAATCTGAGAAGCAGGCGTCTTGCGAGTTGCCTAATTTTTTGTATTTATTACTTTCTTCTTAAGCTTAATTTTTATTTATTGATGTTCTCTTTTCTTCCCCGGGCATTTGTGCAGTTACTGAGAAGATTCTAAAATCAAATAAGGTTTTTTGCACATCGAAATGTTTGCCACTGTTCTCTTAAAATCTCCCATAGATTTATAGTGATCCTAAGGGGTGTCTCATATCCACTATATTAACTAGCTTCTTAGAAGCTTATGAACATTGTAGCTTTTATCGATTCCAGGGAATTGTACCCAACAATAAGCAATAAAAGTCGATGGTAACTTTCTTCCCATATAGGGGTGTGCAGATCAATATTTTGAATTTACCGTAATTTGCAGGTAATGGATGGGAGAAGTGAAAAAAATTGCGTAGCCTCACGAGACACAGCTGTGCAGTGTTGCCTTTTTATCTAAGCTCACTGTAGGTCACAGGCTTTCCCAGGCAGCAAGAAACACAGTTAAGCGGCAGGGATGATGCATGTATTTATCAAGAGCCTTCGTAAGTCTCATCTTAGGAAAAAAGAGAATCACAGCACACTTGTCCACGGTGACCTTGGTTTTATGGTCATGAAAAACTTCTAAACTGGCACTGAGTTCGAGGCAATTAAAATTCAAGATATCCAGCACTTCTGCCTGATCTCCTGGAGGGATTTTCCTGCTGATTAAGTGTCAGGGTGTGTGATTTTACTGAAGCCTGATTAGCTTCACATCTTCCAGTTCTTCTAGTTCTTTTGTGCTCAGATCCCTGCCCACACTCACATGCGTTTCCCTGTTTCTCTCTGGGTCAAGCTGGGTATCTGGGGCGCTAAAATCTATTCACAACTTGAACAGTAATGACAGGTACTCAGGGTCAGCGGCCTCCTGCCTGGGGCCCCTGTTCCGCCCAGGGCATTATCCCTCATCTTCTCCACACTGCTGGCAAACCTCTCTTCATCGTATCATTTAAGAAACTGAGTCAGAGAAAATCAGATTTTTGTTTTGTTTTGTTTTTTACCGATACAAATTTACCTCTAGGGGCCTGAGCGATAGCACAGCGGGTAGGGCATTTGCCTTGCACACTGCTGACCCCGGGTCGATCCTGGCATCCCATATGGTCCCCTGAGCACCACCAGGAGTAATTCCTGAGCAAAGAGCCAGGAGTAACCCCTGAGCATCACCTGGGTGTAACCCCCCAAAAAGCAAAAAAAAAACCCACAAATTTACCTGTATTCTGATCTAAACCAGTGTTAGAAAACTTTCTAACACTGGTTTAGATCAGAATAGAGGTAAATCTGAATTTGCATCCTGTTTGCATATTTGCTATGAAGCCTACTCTTAGTTAAAATAGGATTTTTTCAGCCTAAGGTTCAGCTAATCATTTTTTTTTTTTTTGGGTTATACCCGGCAACACTCAGGGTTTGCTGCTAGCTCTTCACTCAGGAATTACTCCTGGCGGTGCTTGGGGGACCATATGGGATGCCGGGTATCAAACCCGGATCGGCTGCATGCAAGACAAGCGCTCTCCCCACTGTGTTATTGCTCCGTCTCCTGATCTTCATCATTTTTTAATCCTCTTTATTTTTAATGGAGGACCATTAGATAAAAATAAGTTTTCCAAATTTTGGATATGATGCACATTAAGTTGAAAGAGTTTTCCTCTTTGAAAATAGAACAAGTGCGTAGAATACAGTAATTAGAAATTACTAAACTTGCAATAAATGCATTTCATTTAGTCTATCATAAACGGTGACCAAACTGGAGATGTTATTGATACAGATCTAGGTATCTGTCAGCAAACCCTGCACCGCAGCTTGGAAAATAGCTTGGGACGCCAGCAGCCCTTTACCTGCACTAAAGCAGAGCTCAGGTTGTATACAAACACCTGATTCCCAAGCTCAATTTGGGAGAGAGGGATGGTGGTCCCAAGTGGTGCCCAGGTGATGCTTGGTGGGGGGGGGGGGGGCATCTCCAGGGCATTCCCTAGCAGTGCTCAGGACCCTCTAGTTCCTGGAATGGAGGAATTAGGATTGGCTGCAGGCAAGGCAAGAGCCTTTAACCCTTCTCTGGCTTCTCTGCCCACACACCCACCTGAGGCCCAGCTTGACTTTTTATTCTTTTACATCAAGAGCATAACCTGTTAGGGAAACATCAAAACAGAGTAATTGGCTGGAAAGGAAACATGTTTCATTTATTCATTTACTTGGGGTTAGTGGATTATTTGACCGGTTACGCTTTTTCTACTTTAAAATTTCTGTGTAAAAGTAACATATTTGCAAAGGTTTTGCTTCAAATAAAATCAGCCTGTAAAAATAAGTGTGAAATGTGCTTGAAAGAGCTGCAGAGACATATGTAGTACCGCTCTGTTCCCAGTCCTACAAGGACCCTGCTCGTTCTTGCAGTGAATGTGGTGTGTTGGGCCTCTACAAGGCGGCCAGGGGTGCGGCACCGCCCAGACTCCTGAGGGTAATGAAAAGGCTCTGGACTGGCCAGTGCAGAGTCTAAGACAAGACGCTTACTACTTCAGAGGTGTGTTAACCTCCTGATGCACCAGCACCCTCACCTGTAAAATCGAAATAACAGAGATGATTAATTAAGCTCTTGTTTGTAACTGAAATGCTAGGTGCTGTTACTAAGTGGATGAAAGTAGACACATTTAGTAAAGACAAACAGTTCCCAGCATTTGTGTAAATGTTTTTCAGTGGAGAAAGGGTTTGTGGTAGTTGGCATCTAACTTCCACTCAGTGATTCTGAAACTAGCCAAGGTACTTATGTTTGTGCTTCTCTTGCCTCACACCTTCCCTGGTATTCCTGCTCCTGGGGGCCCTTCTGGTCTAACTGAAGTGGTTTTGCCATCCCGGACTCCAGTTTCTGATTTCCACATTTCACTTGAGAAGGGCCTTCTTGCTGCTTTGGGAGGACTCTCTTTCCCCTTCGTCTCTGCCTGGCGTTTCCTCTTTGGCTCCTTAGGTTCTAAACCATCCCTGCAACCAGCTTAACTCCAGCCCTTCTCAACTCCTGCAGGTCTCCACACCTCTCCGCTCTGCAGTCTGCCCTCCCTCATCCTCCTCTTCATGTTCCTGTAGGTCTCTACACCTTTTGGCTCTACCCTCCTCATCCTCCCCTTCCTGCTTCTGTAGGTCTCTACACCTCTTGGCTCTGTGATCTGCCCTCCCTCATCTTCCCTTCATGTTCCTGTAGGTCTCTACACCTTTTGGCTCTACCCTCCTCATCCCTCCTCTTCCCTGCTTCTGTAGGTCTCACGCCTCTTGGCTCTGTGGTCTGCCCTCCCTCATCCTCCTCTTCATGTTCCTGTAGGTCTCTATGCCTTTTGGCTCTACCCTCCTCATCCTCCTCTTCCTGCTTCTGTAGGTCTCTACACCTCTTGGCTCTGTGGTCTGCCCTCCTCACCCTACTGCTCCCTGCATTTGCCCATCAGACTCTTAACTCCTTTCCCAGCTGCTTTCTGTGAGTCACTCGGCACACGTGATGCTGTAACTAGCCCGAGGAAACTAGGAGTTGAATTTGGTATTGGAAAGCAGAAAACTTGGCTGGTGAGGTGGTGGTTGAAAAAATGTGGGGACTGTCTCCTTGTTCTTTCCTTAAGAACAAGAAGCCCAAGGCCTCAGTCACAAGTCTGAATTTGCAGTCGCAGAGAAAGTGTGCCTTGGGGACCACCCCTGAAACCCATCCTTCTCTGGAAGCGCTCCCTGGTCTCTTTCATGATCTAAAAATATCAACCTGTGACTGCAGCCTTGAGGACAAGTCCATGGTCTTCAACCATGCTGATGTGCTGTCATCAGGCTTTTCTCTCTGTCTGTCCCCGTGTCTCTCATGTGGGACAGAACCCTCCCAGTTGCAGTTCTTTTAAACATCTTCATCTTACTCTGTCTGAAATAGCCCGTGAGTTCTTCACTGCCTTTAGAGTTGGACTTTCTCAACATCTGCTATGATGAGCCCTCGCCCTGCCTCGGTGTCTTGTTGGTTTTTCCATTTCTGCTGCTGTTCCAGCTGTTCCAGCCATTCCGGTTTCTTAAGAGTTGTGTTTTGTTTGACTCCACCATGTCTTGCAAAAGCTGTTTCCTCTTAGGAAATTCTCCCTTTCTCTCCTTCCCTGAGGCTAGAAAACCAGCTTCCAAATGATGCTGAGGAAAGACCAGGCTTAAGTCTTGTGTCATTTGGGAATTTTTGAATTGCAAGAATACTCTGTGCAAGTTAAACTACTTTGAACAATAAGGGGACTTCGTTGGTTGATGTAAGTGAGACATCCACATCCAGCCCAGGCAGGATCTATTGTCCAGATGCCGCCCAGCCCCCAGTACGCTCCTCTGTCCTTGCTGCCACCTTTGCTATCAACCTGTGACTGCTGTTGCCTCCCTGGAAAGGGAGGAATTTTCTTTCCTAAGCAAACATTGCTTTGCTCTTGTCTTCCCAGATTTAATTACTAGCCTGCTTTGAACTAATTACTTCGGCTGATGCAATGAGTTTTATTACTGGCTTAACCTGAACTTAGCCTTGAGGTTGAGAATCGTGGCAGTTCCTCCAGATTTTTGTTATCATGAATAATGGGGAGAATCACTGGGCAAGAAACACCCTTCATGGAAAACTGACCATCCCCTCCCTTGCTAATGTCATCTCATTTAATATGACCCTATTACGCCACTTTTTTTTTTGGTTTTGTTTTGTGATGGTGCTCAGGATTTACTCTGACTCTGTGCTCAGGGATCACTCCTCACAGTGTTCAGGGGACCATATACAGTGCTGGGGATTGAGCCAGGTTACTGCGTGCAAGACTATCCCCTAACAATGGCATAAAGGCAAGCACCTTACCTGCCACGCTATCTTCCCAACCACACTTTGCTCTTCTTTAAAATGTATTTGTAGACACTGGAGCAATAGTATAGTGGGTGTGTTTGCCTTGCAGGTGGCAGACTCGGGATCGATCCCTGCCATTCCATATGGTTTCTCCAAGCCCCACCTGGAGTAATTCCTGAGTGTAGAGCCAGGAGAAATCCCCCGAGTACAGCTGGGTGTGCCCCAAGAACCAAAATAAAATAATGTGTATTTGTATTCTTCTCTATCTTTCTTCTGCTGTTTTTCTAAAATGAAAAAGTGACATATCTATGCACTGCCCGCTTCTGCTGGTGTATCTCTTCAAGCATCCCCTCTCTGGCTCTTGTCACCGGCTGCCACGGTGACAAGAGGGGGGGGGGGGATTGGGGACATTGGTGGTGGGGAAAAAAGGCATTTTCATGATGGAGTGGAGGGAACAGAAGAAGGACTCATCGACCAGGTTTAAAATTTGATTCCGCCCTTGCCTGTCTGTGTGACCCTGGGCAACAGCTAATTTCTCCTGAACTTTACATGGGAGGGTGGGAAGACTGACTGTCCTGTCAGATAACCAGTTGAATTTGTTATGACACTCATTCACTCCATGTTTGATAAGATCTTACAAAGCTGAAAGAGACTCTCTGATTGGGGCTTAGATCCCTGTCTTCAGAAAAGGTTTAAGAGACTTTGCCAAATCATGAGCACGAGAGTTGTTTATTTGGGATCCCAATAGAAAAAGCCTCTATTGGAAAGAAAGAAAAAAAAGGTGACTACTTCCAGTGTTTCCCGAGAAAAAGAATATGTGCTTTTATGATCAAGTCAGGTTTTTGTGAGAACACAGCTAGCTTTTTGTGTTATCTTTTGTTTTTGTTGTTGAATTCTGCCTGTGAATGAATATATGAAAGTCCACTTAGAACAAGCAGCAGCACATTTTAAACACCGCCAGGTAGGCTGTGGTTCGGACCCGGGCTAGTGTAGGCCCAGGGTGCTGGCATGTCCCCACCTCACAGGGCCTGCAACGTCCCAAGATAGGTAACTCAGACCTTCACCCACCCATCAGTGACACTCACCGAGGGTCTGCCCTGCGCTTAGATATTGTCCAGGTGCTGGGGATGTGGCAGTAAACAGGAGACGTTGCATGAGACCAACCTGGGTTTTATCACAAATACGGTCTCTGGCCCCAGGCCTACCCAAATATGGTCTCTTGAGCCCCAATGGCAGTGATATGTGAGCGCAGAATCAGGAGTAAGCCATGAGCACTGCCAGATTGGCCCCAAAACAAAACAAGAATCTTAGGTGTTTGAGGACCTGTTGGGGATTCATCGTCTGAAATAGAATAGTCCACATCAGGACTTCCCCCTCGTCAGAACTCCACCCAGCAGACCAGCCTATCACAGCCGGCTCGCGCATCCGAAAGTGGCTGGGCAGTTCATCAATAAATGTTGGATTTAGAAATGACTACAGGAGTATGCTACCCACACGGCAGAGCCTGGCAAGCTACCTGTGTCATATTTGATATGCCAAATACCAGTAACAATATTAGACCTCATTCCCATGACCTGATGGAATGGTTTGAGGCTCTTTATGTTCCTGGAGCAAGCAGGTGCCCTTGGGCTCTACTTGCATGAGACAGGACATATGGAGATGTTACTGGTGCCCACTCAAGCAATTCGATGACCAATGGGAAGACAGTGATACAGTGATACAGTGATGGTTATTGTGTTAAAGTGGATGTAAGTATAAACATAGAATGAAGTAAAATCTGCAAGAAAGGGGTGAGTCTTCCAGATTCTGTCTCCTATTTCCGTGGGGAGTTTCATCTTCTGCAGGTCACATGGCTTAAATGTCTGAGAGTCACTTTAGAAGGTTTACTGTTGCTCTTCCACTTCTCTCCGTAAATCTTGAAAGTCATGCAGTTTATGGATAGTTCTGGGTATTTTTCAAGGGTTCTGTGAGCATAAGCTACATTGGCTGCTGCTCTGACTTACAACCAAGACTGCATGTAAGATCTGGTTCCATGGGAGAGCATCTCTGTCTTCTGTTCTCACACGTGAGTCAGAAGTAGGGAGCAGAGCAGTGGAGCTGACATCCTGCTGATGTCTTTACCCCATTTTGACCGAGGTGCATGATACTGATAGTTTCACGCGTCACCCAACACCACAGCCACCACCAGAATCTGTTTCCTTCCATTATCCCAAAGACCCCGTTGCCTTTGCCTCTCCTCTCTCAGGTAAGCTGAAAGTCATGGTAATATACACAATGAAATACTATGTAGCTGTCAGAAAGATTAAATCATGTGATTTGCTGCTGTATGGATGGAATTGGAGAGCGTCTGCTGAGCGAAGGCTGTCAGCCTAGAGGGACAGATAGAGAATATATATGTGGAATTGAAAAATGTGCGGTAAGGGACTAACAGGTGTCCAGAGGCAACAGAATGGAAGGGTGGGCACATAGCGTTTCATGTAGAGCTGAAGCCAAGGGAAGCTACTTCTTCAGGTGGGTTTCCCTCTTTCAGTTCAGTGTTTTGTGGGCTTCCTTTCACTCTTACTACCTGTATACAAAGAAAATAACTAAAACCCTAAAACTTCATAATTGTAGCAACAGCCTAGAAAAATAGTATTCTGTCAAGGAAGTAAATGCAGACTTTTTGGGGGAGGTGGGGGTGGGTAAGGAGGGCAAATAATGGTCCTTAAAGGATCTTTCAAATACTAGCCTTTACCAGTCATCTTATACAACTATCACTTGAGATCCCCAGGGTGGGACTCAGGTACTTCCCAGGCTTTTAGGTAAAAGTTTGTTGTCATGCACGTTCAGAGTCACTGCTTTAGCTGAATCACCCTTATCCCTTTTTCTTTCTCTCTGTGTAGCAGTTACATATTGCCATGAATGTGCTATGATCTAGCACCTGGTGACTGCTGGGAGGTGTAGGGATAGGGTGTAGGGAGAGAGGGTGGCGAAAATAGAAGGGTGTGTGTGTGTGTGTGTGTGTGTGCATGTGTATGTCTGTGTGTGGGTCTGTGTGTATGCCTGTGTGTGTCTGGGTGTGTCTGTGTGTGACTGTGTGTCTCTGTGTGTGTCTGTGTGTGAGTTTGCGTGTGTGTCTGTGTCTGTGTATTGCCCCAGCTTGCTTTTAAATCTGTTTCCTCTTCAATCTCCTAAAGATGCCCTGGACATATCTGGTCTTTGGACATTCTCTCTTGAATGCATAGTTTACTATCTGCAGAATGAGTTACATTAACCCTCCATGATAGGGTGACAACACTATTGACTAATTAAGAGATGATGATAATGGTGGTTTCTTAAAAGCAGCGAAGAGGAACTGCTGTGTGTGAGACAGTATCACTGTATTTCTTGGAATGGTTTTTGAGGTTTTCGGTTTGGTTTCACGTTTTACATGATACTCACCCCTAAAGTCCTTACTTCCAGCCTCCATGACTTCTCGACTGAACCAAGGTTTTTATATTCAAAGACCTGTTTAGAAATTTTGATTCGAAATTCCTGTGGCCATCTTGAACCGACCTGTTCAAATACAACAATTTCTTTTTTTTTCAAGTATTTTATTATACCACCGTGAGATGTACAATTACAAAGATATACAATTAAAAACTTCATATTTGGGTTTTGGTCATAGTGTTCCAGCACCCATCCCTCCACCAGTGCCCATCTCCCACCACCAATGTCCCCGGTTCCCTCCCCTCTTCCCCAGCCCCGCCTCCATGGCAGGTTCTTTATTTCTTTCCCTTACTCTCTCTTTCTCTTTTCCTTCCCTTCCAGACTATGGATTACAGAACATACATTAAAGGGTTGTCATGTGTATCTTTTTGCCTCTATTTAATGCTCAGTTCTAGGTTGGCATTAGTACCCTTGACAATTGTTAGCACACTGTTCCATTTTCTGTCTTACCTAGCCTCTGACTCCCACATTTTGTGATAATTTCCACCTTTGACAGGACCTCCTGATACACGTTTCACTTGACCTTGGATATTGGTATCATAATACGTACATATATATTTATGCCATGCAAATGAATGCAGTCATTCTGTATCTGTCTCTCTCCTTCTGGCTAATTTCACTCAACAAAATCTTCTCCATGTCCATCCATTTCTAGGCAAATTTTATAACTTCATTTTTCCTAACAGCTGCACAGTATTCCATTGTGTAGATGGACCAAAGCTTCTTTATCCAGTCATCGATTCTCAGGCACTCTGGTTGTTTCCAGATTCTGGCTATTGTGATTAATGCTTCTATGAACATAAAAGTAGGGATGGTGTTTCCTCTGCATATTTTTGGCTTCCCAGAGTAGATACCCAGGAGTGGTATGGCTGGGTCAAATGGGAGTTCAATTTCTAGTCTTTGGAGGAATGTCCATATTGTTTTCCAGAAAGGCTGTACCAGCCGACATTCCCACCAACAATGGATTAGTGTCCCCTTTCCCCACATCCACGCCAGCACTTATTGTTCTTGCTCTATTGAATATGTGCCAGTCTCTGTGGTGTAAAATGATATATCATTGTTGTTTTGATTTGCATCTCTCTGATGATTATTGATGATGAGCATTTTTTTCATGTTGTTTGGCCATTCGAATTTCTTCCTTGTTGAAGTTTCTGTTCATTTCTTCTCCCCATTTTTTGATGCGGTTGTTTGTTTTCTTCTTGTAGAGTTCTACCAGTGCCTGATATATCCTGGATATTAACCCCTTTATCAGATGGGTATTGGGTGAATATTCTTTCCCATTCTGTGGACCACCTTTGTATCTTCGTCACAGTTTCTTTTGAGGTGCAGAAGCTTTTTAGTTTCATGTAGTCCCATATGTTTTTTTTTCTAGTTGCTTTGTTAGTGATGTTTCACCTTTGAAAATGCCTTTAGCTTCAATGTCGTGAAGGGTTTTTCCTATATTTTCTTCAATTTACTTTGTGGATTCAAGTCTGATATTGAGATCTTTAATCCATTTTGATCTGATTTTTTGTGCATGGTGTTAGACACAGTTCCAAATTCATTTTTTTACATGTCGCTGCCCAGTTTTCCCAACACCACTTGTTGAAGAGGCTTTTCTTACTCCATTTTGGACTCTTTGCACCTTTATCAAAGATTAAATGATCATGCGTTTGAGAGTGGGTGTCAGGATACTCAATTTTATTCCATAGGTCCACAGGTCTGTTTTTATTCCAATACCATGCTGTTTTCATTACTACTGCCTTGTAGTACAGTTTGAAGTTGGGAAAGGTGATGCCTCCCATCTTCTTTTTCCCGAGGATTGCTTTAGCTATCCTTGGGGGTTTATTGTTCCATACAAATTTCAGGAGCGTTTGGTCAATTTCTTTGAAGAATGTAATGGGTATCCTTATAGGGACTGCATTGAATCTGTACAGAGCTCTAGGGAGTATTACCATTTTGACAATGTTGCAAATACAACAATTTCTATCTCAAACACTCTTTGCTCAGCTTTGTGATGCCTACCCCCCCCCCCCACCCGCCACCTCGCCCCCACCCCAGCAGTATTTAGAGGCCTCCAGGACCACCCCCTGCTGTGCTGAACCTGAGTCTCAGTTCTGGCCTATAGAATGCGGCACTCTGTGGGCCTGGGGTGCTGGCACCAGACTCCCCTTGTCACCAAGGTTCTATCCCCCTTGAGCCTCAGCCTCTCAGTGTCCTTCGCTTCCTCTTTCTCTTTCCATGCACTAGTCATTCCTAAATTTTATATAAATTGGTTCAAATCTGAGCGATTCCTAGTCTCTTCACTGTCATAGTCATATTTAAATCTCTTCTATAGCTCCCTAAAAGTGGGTCAAATATTTCCTTAAGTAAGATTAAGGTGTTTAGATATTTGTACTTCATTTACATTCCCTAACTCCTGGCACCCTCTCCTCAACCTCTCCATTAACACACCAGCCTCACTGAGCTCCTGCTTTTCTTTCTAGGAAAGAACCTTTAGTTTATGACTTGAAATGTCAGAAGTATAGAAAATTTGCAGGATCGCTCAGAATGTCTCTATAGACATCTTAACGCTGACATCTTATGTTGCCTTAATACATTGGTCGAATGGCTGGAATCACATTCCCTTACCCCTCCTGACTGAGCTGCAGGCTTTATTCAAACATCACTAGGGTTTGGCGTTCATGCATGTTTCCAGGCCCAAGAGATGGCCGGGAGCTAACTGTGCATAAGTCATCGCTCCTCTTAAGTTCCTCTTCTCCGGAGACAATTTCTTGTTTCTGGTGTTCCACCAACTTGACAGGTTTTTTCTCCCCATTTTTATTGAGGGGCCATGATTTATAATACTGTCAATGATGGTTTAATGTATATGTCATTCCAAGACCACATCCATCACTGAGTGTCCACTACCCTGCCCCTGTATCCCAAGGACCCTTTCTGCTCCCCCTTCCTCCACCTCAGGTAGACCAATTTTCCAGTTCTGTTGCCTTCGGTCATTTGTTGCTTTCATGCTGTTTCTTTATATCCCATATAGGAAAGGATCATTCTGTATTTGTCCCTTTTTTCTGTCTGACTAGATGCGATACCATCTACTTAATCCATGGAGTGAGAAATTGCGTGATTTTTTATCTTCCTTTTGGCTGAGTAGGGGTATGTTGTGTGTATATATACAACAGTTTATCCAGCTTGATTGTTTTAATAAGAGTTCTGGCCACATGTTTTGCTGCTGGCCCTTCAGGTTCAGTTTGCCTCTTTTTTTTCATGATTAGACTAGATTTGGGTTTTCAGGAAGCATAGCACAGAGGTCAAGTTCCATCTCAGCCTGTCTGATCAGGGAATGGATTTCCTTATGCGATATTGTCTTAAGGTTTCTTCACCCAAAAAATGTGAAGAAACCTTTTCTTCCCTAGTTCTTTTTCTTTGAAAGTTGGGCTGGGCGTGCCCAGCGGGTAGAGCGTGCCTTGCGCGGCGGCCTGTGCCGGACTGGTCGATCCCGTCACCCCTAGGTCCCCTGAGCACCGCCAGGTGGATCCTGAGTGCAGAGCCAGGAGTAACCCTGACATGCGGGGTGGCCCAAAGCAAAAAAAAAAAGAAAGAAAGTGATTCACAGAATTCAACTCACTCTCAAGGGAAGTGAATATCCAGCTTTTGGAGAAAAGGATATCTGTGGATTACTTTAAATATAATATATGGAAATTTTTATTTTACTCAGAATAGGCCATCAGTTCAGCAGGGGTGTGGGGCAACCATTCCTCTCTGTTAAGAGCTGTTGGAAATGTTTAGCATAAGTTGTGGGTCTTATAATGTGAGGCAGATGATGAGAAGCACACATGTCTGTCAGGATTTCAAGAGTTATATTAAATTAACCTTACAGAACCTGTGGGCTGGACATTCCTGAATCGTAATGTTTGGGGGGGAGAGGACAGCATGGGATCACACCTGGCTTGCTTGGGGCTTATTTCTGGCTCTGTGTTCAGGGATCAGTCTTGCTGGTGGTTGGGGACCGTGTGTGGTGCTGGGGCTCATTTTGCCTGCATTTAAGGTCTTACCCCCTACTGTCTCACTATCCCCACCCTTGTTTTAAAAGTGTAGTTCAGAGATTCTCTAAGAACATGTAGCGTGTTTAACTATACAGTTTGTTATATGACAGATATTAGATACTTATTAAATCATTGAAACATTTTTAAATTACCATTGTGGAAATTTCTAGTATGTATTAGACATTGCCATTTTCTCTGTCTTTATAAAGGAGACAAGCTGCTTTTATTTTCTCCAAGACTCACCAAGGCAAAACAGAGGAAAAACCATTTGTTATAGCCTTTTCTTTTCAGGACTCTCCAGGAATTCTTTTCCTGGATTTGAGCAATCCTTTTATGTCTTCAGTTTATCAAGCCAGCACAAGAAGATAACAAGGTCTTAGGCAAGATTAGCTTTACTGCACCTTTATTTTCAGTGGAGATGTCTGCTCCTTGGCACTTTGTGACAGATTGTGCGAAATATATAATACCATGCCGATCATGTTAAACAATTTTAAGAAAAGTTAGAAGTCACAGAAAAAATATGGTACAATGAAAATCATCTAAAAATTAAAATCTGCTTAAATAGATTAGGAATCACTTGATTTGAGGTGATAAGTAGTGATCCATGTATTTAGTTTAGATGAAGTCTCCTTGCTTTTTACCTAGCCCCTCCTCCCTCTTTTTCTTCCTATTTGTGGCTACATTTTCAACACATTACATCTATACTAAGCTCAGGCTTTGGTGTGTGAGTCAGTGCTACCCCAAGTTGTATCTAATTCCTGATTACACCTTAAGTGACCTTATCCTGACATTAAGAAAATAAGATGAAGACACACAGAGAAAGTACCAGAGTGGCAGCGACAGTAAGTGCCTGGATGCTGCTTATTTATGTCTGACCGGTGCAGCTTTATCAGCATGTGGTCCCCGCCACTCCCGCTTCTCCTGCAATTGCTCAGCCCTCCTCTTATTTGCAGACTTTTGCAGCTACTGTTCACAAGGTCCTGGCCACGGCACATTCATTTCTCTCACTTTATTACCATCACATCTGATTCCAATTTGCTACCAAATTGAGTTTCCAGTCCCAAGCCTGACATTCAAGCCGTCAGGGTGGATTAGCTCCTTCAGCTTGGTTAGCTTGGGAGCTTCAGGGCAGTTGGCAGTGGCCTATTAACTGTGCTCTGCCCCTCATCTTGGAAGCCTGGCTGCTGTCCTGTGGAGTGGCAGTGCAGGGTGAGCCACCGTAACCTTTCTTCTTGTTTGGAACTCATAATTCTAGACCTACTGGAAAGACTTCTGATTACAGAGTTGGGCTTTATCTCTTATCTTGCTGTGTCAGCAGCTTTTTCTCAGAGCAGAGCAGCTGGCTTACGGTCAGGTCATCGCATGGAATATGATTGATTGGACTCTGTGGGATCACTCATTTGGCCCTTTGCCTCCTAGATCCTTTGAGGGATCTATTTGCATATAGAGTTGAAACAGCATCTGATTCGCAGGTATGCTGTCTTTATGTGGCTATCAAATCGATTTACTGAACAGAGCAATATTTACTCACTGGGCTTGAAACCTTTTTCCATGGACTGGTTCTCAGTGATTCTTTTCTGGAAGAAATACACCAGTGAACGATGGGAGTTCTCTTTTGTCCTTGTCAAATTAATTTTTTCAGTGCTTGTTCAAACCCCAAGATTACTCATTAGTTTTTTATTTCCGCCTCCCAAGGAAGACCTCTTGGTCGGAGACTTTGCCCTTATCATTAGGGCCTTCCGTGAATAAAGGTATAGTTATATTTCAGAATCCAGGAGCCAAGTTTAGCAAAACACTATAATTTTGGGGGCTATCAAGGATTAAAGCCAAAACAAATCAAAACAAAGTAATAAAGCATCTTACCAATGAGCACTGCTACTCTTGAAAAGAAAATGTTAGTTATTAAGAGAAAGAAGAAATTCGGCTGCTAAAATTGTTGCTTGTTCTTTCATAATTAAACAATGACATGATGATTATAACTGTCAAACACTTTTGCAGTTCATAAGCAGGGTTTCTTGTATTTAAAGTAGCAACCTGCCCTCTGGCCTGATGTTCTCAAAGGCCATTTTCTTGTCTATAAGCTCTGCTGGAGTAAATCACAGTTTACAAGAAATCTCAGGACCATTTCCCAGGACAAACATACTTAAGGGCCCTGGAAGAAAAGGGGACTGGAATGATGTGTCTGGGACTGAGGGGGAAAACATCTTATAAGAGATAATAATTTCAAGAGCCGATACTCCTGGAAGGACGTAAATAAATAATGATGGGAACCCAAAAGTAAATTTACTTGAGTCTTTTGAGTTTGCAGTATCCTCTTTGTGACCTTTCGTAGGCAGATGACTCATGGCTTTCTATTCTTTAATTATTGTAATCAAAAAATACTCTTTCTTGAGTTAAGTTTCTGAAAACTTTACTTATGGATGGAGGTACTTCTAATCTGTTTTGCGTATTTGCTTGGTTAGTTATTTGGTTTTCTTTTTTTTTTTTTATATAAATACCACGCTGTATAGAATACAAAGTTATTCACAATACAGTTGTTAGATTCATCATTTAACACCTACCCCACCACCAGTGTGTTCTCACCATCAAAGACCCTCATTTCCCACCCACTCTCCATCCCCAGGTCTGCTCCCTTAGCCGGCACTAATTGAATTGACCTTTATAGTTCATATATGGGAATAGTATTGATAAAGTCATGACTTTTTTTCTGGGTTGTTATGTGCGAATCTGGCTGATTTCTGTTTTCCTTTTCTATATTGAATTCAATTTGAGATAAGTGAGAGAACACCCTTTAAAAAACTTGAAATGACACTATTAATTGTTGTTGCTATCAGGTTATGTTTTTAGAGCCTTGCTAATTTTCATTCAGATACTCTAAATAATGTAATGTGTTTAAAATATTTAAAATATATTTTTTAAGATGTAATTCCAGAAGGAAACCTTTTGCTGCTTTTAAAACAATCTTTGGTATAAATAATAGTATGCATAAGCTTATATCTTTGGGGACAATGGTTTGACTTAATTGCCTTTTTATTTTATTTTTCATATAATTATAGTCCTGTAAAATTTTGCCTTGGGTCTTCTTTTTGGGCTATATCTTCTGGTCCTTTTAGAGTTCCCTTATGCCCAATCAAAGTATTTTACTGCATTTACTTTATGGAGTAGTTGCTTGGGGAGATTGGTGTCTTTTGCACTCTAAAATTTAGAAAAAAATTGTTTCTGGGGGCCAGAGTCATAGTGCAGCAGGTAAGGTGCTTGTCTTGCATATGACTGACCTGAGATCAATTCCCGCATCCCATATGGTTCCCTGAGCACACAGCAGTGATTCCTGAATGCAGAGCCTGGAGTGATAGCTGAGTGTCACAAGGTGTGGCTAAAAATGAAAAAATATATATTTTTAAAAAAATTGCTTCTGTATCTTAAATATGGTACAAAAGAGAACAACAAATGACAGGTAAGGAGAAAGCCTGTAGAAAATTATAACATCAAAATATTTATTTGTATGGAAAATGTCAGCTCAAGATTAATGAAGTCCAGTACATTTTCCTTATCCATTTTTTGTCCTATAATATAAGATCCATGTAGAATCTCATATATATGATTTTTTTTCTTTGCAGAAGGAACTGAGTCTGCCCAGAAGAGGAAGTTTGTAAGTAGCATTATTTTTAAGCTACAAAATAATATATAATGTTGTTATTCTCTGACTTGTTACAATTTGGTACAAATGAAAGTTAAATGATAATCATCAAATTAAGAAAAGAAAACTTTGTATACATTTATAAATGTTAAATATGAATGATATGGAGATAATTTCCCAGGCAGTTTCCATATGGACATTGTAAACAAAGATACGTATTTGTGCCTAGAATTTTAATTAGAAAAAATTATGTAATGTTGTCAAACAAAAGCAAAATTTGATTTGAAATAGTATAGCTTGATCTGAATCATGAGTAACTTTTTCAACGTGATCTGGAAGTCTGTGATTGTCTTTTAATACTGAGGATAACATATAGAGTAATTTATAAGATTCTCTATGAATTGATAACGACAACGCCATCAGTAACTTGTTTCTATTAGAGCTGGATCTTTGTAAACTGATTTTTGTAATCTTCCTGTATTAAGATAGTAGATTTATGGGGGCCCGGAAAGTAGCTCAGTGGTCAGGGCACATGCCTTGAACTGGGACTTAAGTTTGTCCCATGACCCCCTACCTCTTCTGAGTGTTTTCCTGATGGCTCCCAGGCACAGCTTGAATATTTTTCTTTTTTTTCTATTTTGGGTCATACCATTGATGGTCACGGTTACTCCTGGGCATGCTTGGGGGACTATATGGCATGCCCGGGATTGAACCCGGCCAGGTCAGCCGTGTACAAGGCAAACACCCTACCCGCTGGAGGGTATCGCTCCAGCCCCAGCTTGAATGTTCTTGATGGTCATCAGCATACTAGGGCTAGAGATACTCTCCACCCTTGGCCCCAATGGTGCAGTTACCTATCATAGTTGGCCATCGTATCAGCAGTGGCCTTGGGCCTCCTGAACAATGCTCGGAAGTACGCCCAAATTACCTTTAAAAAAAAGTTTATAAATCTTCAATAATTGTTTTGTGCTTTCAAACAATATCTAATAGTATTGCCTAAGTTGTATTTACTTTGTTTTTTCTAGTTGGTTTAGTGAGGTCTTAGTACTGCTCCATTTAAGGGTAGATATGTTATCAGATGTGCTTGTGAAAGGGTGGGATGTTTTATTTGGTATCTTATTTGTTTTTAGGAATTCAGTAGATGGAATGATGTTTTCTTTGTGTGTGTTGGGGTGGGGGGTGGGAGAAGGGACCTACTTGGTGACCACCTGATGGCTTAGTCCTGGCTCTGCTTAGCGATCTTCCTGGCAGGGATCAGGAAGCCATATCAGGTACTAGGGACCTATTCTGCTCCTGCACATGCAAGGAAAGCCCCTTACCTGCTGGGCTATCTGTCTGGCCCCCAATGTCCTTCTTTTAAAGGAAGTATATGCCTAGTCTTAACTAGTAGGATTGGAAACATACATTGTAAATGTTTAGTATATATGATAACTATTAAAAGGTAGACCTTTTTGCTGACAGAATTTTTGGAAAATTTCAACCTCTGCATCTAGAAACTAAAACTTCAAAGTCATGGAAATTTCGCTACTATCCACTTTTCCTTTTCCTCCCCCTCCTCACTCCCCCATGTTAGACTCCAATAGGACACCAGGTCATTATTTTCGCTAATATGCCCATATAAATTTTCACTAGCTCCTCGTTTATGCCTGTGTGTACGTCAGGTTGGTGACCTAATTATTTGCCATTGGAAATGTCATTAAAATAGAAAGCATTCCTTTTGCATTATGATTAGCATTCTTTCATCTATATGAGGAAAAACCAAAACTTTTTTGTTCTTCCCAGCATAATGGGAGGTAAGGATTTGAAACATACTATGTGCATTCTCTGTATAGAAACAGAATCTTTCCATCCTAGTCTGAAAACACTCTAGGTTTGTCTTTTATACTTTATTTGAAAATAGAACCTAGATCTTTTTAGCATTTTCAGTAAATTGAACTTGTCATTCCATCTACTTTTGAATGAGAATGCTTTCTGTAAATCATTGTTAAAGGAATATTAATTAGCAAATTAGAGTCCTTTTATAAAAGGGCCCTATCTCTTTTTTTCACTTGTTTCTCAGTTCTGTAAATTTAAGCTGATGTCCATGAGTTAATCAGTAAAATACAAAGAAAATGTTTAAATTTGTATACTTAAGAACACAGAATCTTATTTTGGATGAATAAAAGAATACTGCCACAAGTTTGGGATTGACACTTTGAATACTTAGTAAGATAAAAAATAGAATACATTTAAGTCATTCAGTCACCCCCTAATAAACAGTGGTGTGCATGTCATTCAGACGGTATGGAAAAGTATCGCGAGCTATATGTGAAATTAAATCTACCTTTCAGACAAATAGGCTCTGGAAAAATAATTCTTAGCAATGAGATATACCAAAAATTAAGCATTCTATTTTGTATTTTCTATTAATGCAAATATCTCCCCAAAATGTAACAGTGTATGATATAGATACTCCACGAATAAATGCCACTTAACATGTTTAGTGAATGCTCTCCAGAAAGCCAGTGACTATGCCTTTGTGTAAGGTCTTTTAAAACAACTTCAGAAATAAATCTTTAAATGTAAGAGATTGAGAGACATTAATATAAATCAAATGAAGAGTACAAGTACATTTTATTAGTTATTTGTGCTGACAAAATGGTATTTGTTGGCACCTGATTATTAAACTTGTTAATAGTTCCTCAATTGATTTGCCACATAGATATTCTTGAATCTTTTTGTGGATACTCCTGGGTGGGAAGGGGACAGATTACTAGTCATTATCCCTAGTGATGCTCAGGGATCAAGCCACCTTAACCCCTGTACTATCTCTATCTTTACAGACCAAATCTTGAATCTTTTTACTATTCTTTTCCCTGAATGGGTGAGAATTTGAACTGCTCTATTGTTGAGGGTTTTTCCTTATCTGCTGACAGTGAGTAACTACACACTTTAGTGCTGTCCTCTTGGTCTTTAGTTGTACCGTGTGCTGTTGCAGTCCTCTTGCTCTTTGGTTATAGCATGTGCTGTTGGATTTCTCAGAGGTGTTGTACCTTCAGAAAAGCTCAGCTCTAGAATTAGCTCAGATTTTGTTACGTCTGCTACTACCAGTTTGTATGCTGTGAATAAAATACCTAATGAATACATTTTCATTACTTATACAAGTGTTTATCATATTAAAAAATAATATTATCTGGGCTCGGGAGATATATGGTATTACTGTGCTCACCTTGTGTGCTGCAGGCTCATGTTCAATCCCTGGCATCACTTATGGTCTGCCAAGCACCACCAGGAGTGACCCCTGAGTGCCAGTAACTCCTGAGCATTGCTGGGTGCGGCCCCAACACAAAACTAAATTAGTATTACCAAACCTAATGATAATTTTCATGTATGGAATTATGCACTGAATATATCTATGGCGGACCATTAAGGTGTTTATAGATTAAAGGACGTAGAAACTACATTTCTCAATATATTATTCATTAAACATATACAAAACATACTATTCTTTCTGAGAAAAAAAAGTAGTTCAGATTCCCAGTCATGTGTTAATTATGATCATTTCCCTAAGAACTTTATTTAAAACTTCTCTTGTTTGATACACTTTTTAGCTTGAAAAAAAAAAAATTGTGACTAATGTGTGGTGCAGGCATGAGAAGTTTAAGAGAACCACTTTCCACACAAACAACAGCGCAACCTTGATCCATTCTTCAGTTGCTTTTTCGCACTTTTACCAAATTTATGATCCCAAATCCCATTTCGACTCAGACTCCTTGTGTAGCTGGATTTTAGTAACTTCTTCCTTTCACACAGTCACTATTTCCCTTTTTTTTTTTTTTTTTTTTTTGGGGGGATCACACCCTGCCATGCTCAGGGGTTACTCCTGGCTCTTCACTCAGGAATTACTCCTGGTGTGGTGTTCAGGGGATCACAGGGGATGCCAGGGATTGAACTCAGCTCAGCCACGTGCAAGGCAAATGCCTTACCCACTGTGCTAGCGCTCCGGACCCTAATCTCTGTTTCTCAAAGCTCTGCTTAGAGTTGGTCTCCAGAAGTCCTAGGGGGCTCCAGGGCTATTCCCAGCTGGTCACAATTCATGCTGGATGATACAGTGTGACTTTGGCCCAGCCACTCTGCCAGGGCTTGGGATCACCAGAGTCACACCCCACAAGGCAGGGATCTGCAGGATGTAACTCAGACTTAAGGCACGTGCCCTGAATCATTTCCCGCTTCCTGAATCCTTTCTCTTGTCTTGTCACCAGAGACCCCCAGCCCCAGATTCTTCCTGTGCTTTCTCTGATTTACTGTATTCTCTCTTTCTCTTCATCTCATTTACCTTCTTGCACCTATAAAACCCTCAAATAAATCATAATAATTCAACTTTAATAGAATACTGAGAAACAGGAGAATGAATGAGAGTTTAGGAATCAAAATAATGCTTAGTAAAGAGGAAAGACAAATTCGAGCTATAAGGGAACATTTAAATGGAAAAATTCAAAATATACAAAACAATATTTTGGTGGTTCTTTGTTGTTTTTTTTTTTTTTTTTTTTTTTGCAAAACAGTTATTTACATTAAGTGTATTAAAAAATGCCTGGGATGCAAAGTTTTATTCAAGCCTACTTATCGGGGTGTTAGAGTCTGAAATCAATTACCTCTTCCGAAGAACAGAGACCACCACACATGATAATGTAAGTCACACAATGAGATTTATTTCCAGTTAGCTGGGGTCTAAGAGTCTGCCCAACACAGTGAGTTTCAGTCAAGGACCCTGGAGCATACTAAGGCAGGGGTTTTCTATAGCATGTTCAAAATAACTTGTTTTCCTTAGCTCAATGGTTACACATATTTTTATTTTGTGAAAACATCTTGGTGGTTTCAACAAAATAAGCCTTATCAATTAGCAGAGAGCAATATCTGGATCCATGGCTCACCCACCACATTCAATGTTTATGGCTGATTAAGCTGATGAAGTTTTGTAGTTCCTAGTTCCTGCTCCTCAGGGTCATGCCTGCAGGGTCGCAGTGGGGGCCCAAGATGGCTTTTTGTCTAAGATGGAGTCCTATGTTCAGGCTCGTTTTGATTACCTGAGCCTCTAACAAGGGGAAGGGATGACAGAAACGGGCTGAAAGGGCTCTGCGGGGTTGCATGTGTATCACTCATGTGACGCTGCCCTACATTTTACTATGCTTGAAATATTTTCTATAAAATGCTCAAAATTGTCTAAAGGTAGAATTGAAACTGTTCCAACCAAATATTTATGAAAATGTAAAGATAATTTGAAGGAAAAAGAGCATAGGGAATGTTTTGAATAAAAGGACACATTATGCGTGTTTATTGCAATGTTTGTTTTGTGTCTCATGTTGAAGTTTAGCCCAAATGAGTGAAATTTTTAAAAAATTACCGGAAGAGATTCCTCTGTGGCAGGCATTCACTGACGAATGCCAAAACACTGCAGGTTAAATTATGATGATAATGTATAATATTCTGCAATTGCTCTGATGCGCTAACCTGAGGTGGAAAAATAAGATGTTAATCTGTAGAAAGGAATACTGTGACTTTCAGCCAAGGGTTAGATTTAGAATCATTTGAATGTTTTGGCCTTCTGATAAGGGCATCTTCCTCTTTTGTTCTTTCTCAGGGTCTGCTGCACTGCCCAGCCATTCCAAGGCTGAGGGCCTTTTTCCAGAGCTATGCTGATGTAAATTCTTTCATTGTACTGATGTCGGTGGACCCCCACCCCCTCCCCCGTGGCTTATGTGAAGCTGGAAGGAGAGAGACAGTCACTTTCTCCCCGGATCCACCTCTGTTGCCCAAGGACCCGCTGGGCAGGCTAGGCCTTACCCAGGCTTTACAGGTTCTTGTCTTTGCTCTCAGAAGAATTTCAGGAGGAGATGAGTGAAGTGAAACATTTTATTTGGAGGGTTTTAGAAAGGGAAAGAGAGAGAGAGAGAGAGAGAGAGAGAGAGAGAGAGAGAGAGAGAGAGAGAGAGAGAGAGAGAGAGAGCATATCTCAAGAGGGGAGATGCGGTGACACATGGAGATCGCGGGCACCACATGTGCTCAGCCATGTGGGCTCAAGCAGCACATGAGCTCAGGCAACATATGCACTCCCTTCCTTTGTTCAAGGTGGCTTTTTGTAGGTTTTCCCAAGATGCTCCCACATGAGGCCTCTACAACTAGGTTAAAGTCTTCGTTGCTAGGGCTGTTACTAAGGAGGGTAGAGTTGGGAGTGGTCTTCTTTGAAAATCTCCTTTTCTTGACCTCTGTTGCTGCTGGATCTTCTCTGTCCTGGAGTGTAATCAGGTTAAGGGCTGGGCAGAGAAGGTTGATCCAGCTCCCTCGGGGTCTGTTGTTGCCGAGGGTCTTATCAGGTCTTGATTCCAGACTCCAAAAAGGTGGGCCTAGACATCCTTTGGGCTAGTAGTTTTATGAGATCTTAGAGATTCTATTTGCCAAGGGCTTTCTCCTATCTACCTGCCTGCATCAGTGCCATGCAAAGGCTCTCAGCACAAATTTGATTTTCCTCGCAATATCTCTCATCTATCCGTATTTATAAAAGTGACGATAATGTTCTGGGTCCTTTAGCTGGTCTTCATCCATATTTAGAGCTTGGGTCTTGAAATGAAGCTTAGAAGCTGAAAGATTCTCTGGAAGCTATTTGTTTTCAGGCTAGGAAAAAGGGGGGGGGGGGGCTAAAAGCCTGGGATGTGAGCTAATTGGATGGTTAGGAATAAAACTAAGGTGTCCCTGGCAGCTACTGTTTGTTTTTAAAGGACCCTTTTATGTTTTGTTAATTGTCCAAATGAACAGCTCTCCAGGAGAGAGAGCTGCTTTCTCATGGAATTCCTTGGAGAAAGGAACAGAAAAATAGTTAGGGCCAACTCCTTTGCCTCCTTCCCTCCCTCCTTCCTTCCTACCTTTTAATTTATTAAAGCACCGTGACACACGCAATTATAAGGCTCTTCATGATTGGGCATCAGTCATGTATCTATCCATCTGCCAGTTCCCTTGCCTCCTTTATCCTTTAATCTTGCTTTTTATTCATCTTTTAGATTTCTTCGCATGGAAACAGGGTAACAGTGATATCTGTATTTTCACAAACAGATTATAGTAACTTTAAAAACTGTTACTCTTTGTCTTTTAGTCATGAGCATGAGTGGATGTGCCATTGTTCATGAAGTCACGTAGGTCTAAGGGTCATTCAGTCACCTGCCATTATCATTTTATCTAAGTAAAAACAGCAACTGACACTTGATTGGTTTCTTGGCTGGATGTTTTTCAGCCAAATCCCAAATACTTATGTGCACAAGGAGCTGCCTGTAGTTTGGCTGAAAACCCAAAAAGTACAAGCAGTTTCTTGTGTGAACGAAAAGTCCTAGAAAAGTGGCTGAGGCATTGGTGAAGTCCTGAAGTTACTTGAAGATAATTTAGGAGTCACCTGAGCTTAGCTTATTTAAATTTATTGGCCTGCAGCTGGTAAGATAATATAGCATGGAAGGTGCTTGCCTTGCACATGGATTATTCCTTGCATCCCCTATGGTGCCCTGAGCTCTGCTAGAAGTGATCCCTGAGTGCAAATACCAGAGTAAGCCCAGAGTACCTTTGAATGTGGAAAAAAATATCCAAAGAAATAATAATAAATGTACTGATTTGGCAGCAGAGATAACTATCAAATGCCCATATCTATTGCGATTTTTAATGTTCCTTTGATGTACAGGTGTGCCCCATGGGTGGCTTAGGTGAGGTTGGAATGAGAGAGATGGTCACTTTCTCCTGTCCTCTGCCACCCTGGGATCCGCTGGAAAGGCTGGGACTAATAGAGTCTGTGGTGAGCGCCTGCAGAGCACAGGCCCGAGCCCTGCCAGCCCCACAAGGTGGCCATAAAGCCATATCTGTTTGGTTTTCTCTGCCTGGGAGTTGGTCCCCACCATCTGAGGTTCTGCTGGGACCCACAAACTCAGTCTGGAGTGAGGAATTGCGCTTTGCAGGAAAGAAAAGTCAGTCCTCAGCCTTACCCAGGGTTTCGGTTTCTTAGTCTTCCTCCCAGAAAAGAATTTCAGGAGTAGAAGCAGTGAAGTAATACAGGTTTTATTGTGGAGTGTTTAGGAAGGGGAAGGAGGAGAGAGAGAGTGCACATCTCAAGAGAGGAGATGCGGGTGGTACATGTGTTCAGGTGCCACGTGTGCTCTGCTGCATGGGCTCAAGCAGCACAGGGGCTCAGGCAGCATATACTTGCTCTTCCTTTGTTCAAGGTGGCTTTTATAGGTTTTTTTTTTTCCCAAGTTCCTCCCATATGGGGCTTCTATCTAGGTTAAAGTCCGTTGTTAGGACAGTTGTCAAGGGGAATAGAGTTGGTAGTGGTTTTCTTTGAAAGCTCCTTTTCTTGACCTCTATACCGCTGGATCTTCTTTGTCCTGGAATGTTTTGGACTGGGTCACCTGGGGTGAACACAGAGCCACAGCAGAGCCTGGCAAGCTACCCATGGTGTATTCAATATGCCAAAAATAGTAACAATAATGGACCTCAGGCTGGAGTGATAGTCCAGCAGGTAGGGCATTTGCCTTGCATGCGGCCGGCCCATGCTGGCCTGGGTTCGATCCCTGGCATCCCATATGGTCCCCCCGAGCACTGCCAGGAGTAATTCCTGAGTGCAGAGCCAGGAGCATTGCCGGGTGTGACCCAAAAAAAAAAAATAAATAAATAAAAATAATGGACCTCATTCCCGACTGAATGGAGACATTATTGGTACATTGATGAATAACAGGAAGACAAATGACAAGTGGCAAGTTGACTGTTGGCTGGGCCACTAAGGACTTAAGGACTAGTTAGAGAAGGTTGATCCAGCTTCCTCAGGATCCTTTGTTGATGAAGGTCTTATCAGGTCTTGGTTCCTGATTCCAAAAGGTTGGTTTGGTCAGCCTTAGGGCTAGTAGTGTTACTCCTGGGTAGTTCATTGCCATGGGGCTCTTCCATGTCTGCCTGCCTGCCTCACCTTCTTCATTCACCTTTTCTATACCATTCTAAAAAGTGAGGTGGGGCAGGCCACAGATGAGCATCAGTGGTGGCTTGTTTCAGGTCTGCTCTGTTCACTGGAAGAGGGAACACAGAAACAGCACTACCAGGAGCCGCGCATCCTGGACCTAGAGATACACTCCGGTTGCATCTTGGAGATGATTTCAGTGCCTCACTGGAACAGGCATGGTTTGGTGTTGGGGCAGCATTAGGCTCCGCAGAAGTGCACATTCACAAGGTGCTCTGGTGATGTAGCCAGAACAGGTCTGCCCCAGAGAAGAGCAGCTGTTGAGAAGCAGCTGGTTAGTTAAGCAGCTCTTAATTCACATATGAAAAGGATGACAAATATCCTTTGCCTCTTTCTAATGTTCTCTCTTAGGCCAGGAAAAGGTGTCCAGTATAGGATGGAAGAGAAAAATGAAGAGTAAAGGAGAAAGTTTGTCAAGGACAGGTTAGAAATGCAGAGGCAGGGCCAGAGCCTTGAGTACAGGGGATAAGGAGGCATTTACCAGGCATATGGCCAAGCCCAGTTTGATCCCACATTTAGTTCTTTGAGCACCACCAGTATTGGTAGAAAGCAAATCAAAGGATATGCTCAGGTGTGATTGATACTGCCTGTCCACCAACACACCAGGAGTGATTGCTGAGCATTGCTGAGTGTTATCCCAAGAGGCACAGAAACCTAATGATTGCTGGAGACATTTGGATAAATTGGACCAACAGTACTTAGTGGACTAGATTAAGATATGAGTTGAAACCTTGATTTTGAGTTCAGATAAAAAGTAATCTTCTGTGTAGTTGACTAGACTTGGTTTGATGTCATTGACATGTATTAGTCTTTCTGATTCTTAAAAAATACTTTTATAATTTGTACTTAAGGTTGCTTGCCAGAATCTGTTGCGCTGCTGTATTGTTTAGAAAAGTAGGTTGGAATGAAATGGGGATATTTCTGAAGTGCAAGGAGAGAAAATTAACCTGGTTTTAAAGCTGAGTTGATTGGCTTTATGACATTTTCAGCGAGTTGAGGGTACCATTTCCTGAAAGAGAGGAAGGAACTTAATTCAAGCAAAATAAAGGACATGTAAGTTGTATTTGGGTAAGTTTTAAGATAAATATAGTTTTATTCTCTGTACTGTCTTCCCTCCCACACCCACAGATATTGAAGCCAGAATTCAAAATATCTATTGTTGAAACCAAATGGAAGCCCAGTGTCATTTTGAATGTTAGAGCCCCAGAAAAAAAAAGGCAGGAAAAAATTGAGTGTTGCCTCTGAATTAGCATTTAAAGTGGCATGTTTATATAAAAAGAAAATGGTGTAATATATCCTGAGAGTAAAGAGAGGATTTCAGACTGTGAAAAGAATGTCAATTGCATTTATATATTCATCGAACGGCCAGTCTGGTATTTGGTATGTATTCGCCACATCCCTTTTCTTGCCGCTGTTCATCTCCTGCAGAGCAGGGCAGGCACAGACATGGAGCTAGAACAATGTCGGATTGATCTTCTTGCCTTTGAAGATTATGAGGAGACCTTTGTTTTGCTCCAGGGGAAGAGGTTAGGTCACCTAGAGAGCTTTATCGAGATATGTGTGCATTTGCAAGCACACCTTTGAGTATGACTCGGAATCTGTATGTGTGTGTTGGTGTGGAGCCAGGAGGCCGCATCCTTGTGGACTTCTAACCAGCTGTTCTCCAAGTGAATTTATAATGTTGTTCCCAGCCGGGAGCTGCTGTACTTAGGAGTGCTTCGGGGTGTATCGAGAGGAGGTACGAAGGAATAGTTCTCTATTATACATTTCCTAGAACTTTTCTGCAAATCTGAATCAGGCAGAACTTCGGAGAGCTTTGCAGCCAGCAGGACAGTGTGACTTTTACAGGGTGCCCACAGCATGCTGTGTGTTCTTACTCGGAAGTCATGTGCTTGGTTCTGTGTTTGCTTAGGTATTTCGTCGCGTGAGCTTAGGGACCTCCACTGCTGGGTTTCAGTACTGTGTTGGCCATGGCTCCAGCTATGTGACTTTCATCACTATCACTATCTTCCCGTTCATCATCTATTTGCTAGCGGGCACCAGTAATATCTCCATATGTCCTGTCTCATGCTAGTAGAACCCAAAGGCATCCACTGGCTCCAGGAACATAAAGAGCCCCAAACCATTATATTAGGTCACGGGAATGACCTTAATATAAATATTACTGGCATTTGGCTTATCAAATACGACACGAGCAGCTTGCCTGGCTTGCTGTGCGGGTGACTTTCCTAGAGTTACTGAACCTCGGTGTGTCTTTGTTTCCCAAAGGAGTAAATTGTTCTGACCTCTTACAGTGATTAAACTCATTTATATATCTAAATATGTCTATTTATAAGCAAAACTGGCATGCAGTTAGTAAATAAGGCTTTGATTGTTTTTGTTTGGGGACCACATTTGGTTGTACTTGGGGTTCACTTCTGATTCTGTACTCAGGGGACCATATATGGTGCCACGGATTGAACCCAGGTTGGGTGCATGGTAGTTACATGCTGTGCTGTTTCTGCCCTGTTTGTAGGTTTTTGGTTTGGCAATCAACCGTATTGGGAACGAGTACCCCAGCCTAGTCCCTTCCGCCATCTGCTCTCCTCTGCCATGCATCCCTAGTGTTTTCTCACGTATCAATCAAAGTAGACCAAGGAAGCTCGCTCAAAGGCAGGTTATTGGAATATTGTTTTCAGGGGTAATTGCTTTATTTATTTATTCTTTCATCCGTGGAGAGTGTCAGAGAGGGCTTTTGACCCCGTATTCTTCGGTAGGTCTTTCAGTTGTGTCCTGAACTAGTCAGTTCTGGTCAACGGACTTTCTGGGTAAACTCTGGAGATAGACGCCGCACATTCTGCTTTAGAATCATAGGGCTGGGAGAACATTCTGTGGAGCGGTTACTCCCATAGAGGAGGAGTCCTTAGCTTGAGTCCTGCACTTAGCCTTCTCAGCAGCTATACAGGTGGTCGCTTCTTGATCTATGTTTCAGATAGAATAAAGGGATGTGGGGAAGAGTGAAGGATGATATATTATTGTTATCCATATGGAAAAATCTTAATCCTGGTATCTCAGAAGTCTGATATATAGATGGGGCCACACTCAGCTGTGCTTAGGGTTTACTCCTGGCTCTCTGCTCAGAGGTCACTCCTGGCAGGGGTGTGGGGGACCGTGTTTGGTGCTGGGGAATCGAACCTGGGTTGGCCATGTGAGAGACCAGCACCTTCTCTGTCCTAGAAATCTGATTAAAACAACAACAGTAAAGCAGCAGCCGCCTTTGATAAACGAGGAACCAACAATTCAGAGAATTTGTGTGTACCTGTAAACAGATAGTTCCTTGCTTGTTTGTGAATCGTGGCCAAGTTTTTAGGGAGTGGAAAGCTACTCTTCTTGCTCAAAGCCAGCATGTTTGAATGTGAAAGGGATCGTCTGAGTGATGTTTTGGTTCCAGAACATGAATTACAGCATGCTCACTAGTAGTGCTGGCCGAGTAAAAGGGTCAGCTTCGCAGCACACTGGACTTCACCGTGCTTGTGGTTTCTGCGAGCATGCTGGAAAGCACAGCCTCATGCTCCTTGAGGAGCTGACACCTTAAAGGCTCACATCACCTGGAGAGGCAAGGAACAAGAAAGGCTGGAGCCAGGGCACCAGCACTACCAGGCGGCTGAGTCAACACGAGGATTATAGAGACTTTGGTGATGGCCATACCCTGGGATGGGGTGAGCCCATCCCAGCTGCAATGGCTGGCAGTTCCCAATGTGTCCATTATCCAGCAAGACATGTGAGCCGCTCAGCTGAGGTCTTTATTGTTCTCTCTGTCCTGTTGTGCTGTACCAGGCGCTACCCTTGTGGCCTCTGCACAGGAAGAAGAGCCTGGTGGTAGAAGAGGGCGTGTGCTCTCAGGCCTGATAATTCTCCTTAGAACCTCTGCCATTCTGACTCCAATTAAATTCCTTTTTTTGTACTTTGTGCCAGTCACTGTCAAACTGAAGCATTTATTTACTGGGATAAATGCTGTTTTAGAGGTTTCCCTTTGCTTTTCAGAAGTACTTTTAGCCCTCTGAGAATTTTGCTGCATCATTTCTTTTTGCTGAAATTGTAAGCATTGTTTAGTTGTTGTTTGGGGATCACACCCAGTGTTGCTTTGGGGAGTGTGTGTGGTGGGCAGGGGTCTACTCCTGGCTTAGTGCTTGGGGTTCTCCTTGGACAGTGTGTGGGGACCACATGGTGGCAGGCCTCCCACTAACACAGCAGGCACTGAAAGCTGCCCATTGAGCTGTGTTGGCGTTTTGACTTGTGAGGATTTTTTCCAACAGGACCCACCAGCATTTCTCAGTAGCCTTCTGGGCTCAGTGTCACCACATCGTCACCACCTTAACAAAGTGCCAGAAGGAAATTCTATGCAAATACTTCTGTAAACAGAATTGTATTAGAGGGAAGTTTTATTATGCATATTTAAAAAACTTTGTTGGCATGTGGAAATGGTGACTTGAATTTAACTTAGTGCAGGAAGATATATTATACAGGTGTTTTTTTTTTCTTTCTCCCGGTGCTGGAGATTGACCCAGAGCCTCACGCATGCAAGGCAACTGCTCTACCCCAGGCTACATCCTTGGCTTAAAGTTTGTTTTTGTTTTATTATTTGGGCCATAATTCATTGTGCTCAGGACTTATTCCTGGCTCTGTGCTCAGGGTCCACTCCTGGTGGGTCTTGGGGAGCCTTTGTGCTTTGCATAGCAGGCCAGAGCATTCCCACCCCGCCCACCGTCCTTTCTCTCCAGCTCAGTTGTTTGTTTTTAAAGAAACACAAAATTCAAAATAAAAAATTAAACCACCTGTAATGTATGTAGGGAAAGATTTTTAAATGACTGTCTTCAAGAAATAGTTGTACAATTTGCAGCTACTTGTGTAAAGGGTTTTTTTTTTTCACTTTTTTGGGCAACACCAACGATACTCAGGGGTTACTCCTGGCTCTGCAATCAGGAATTACTCCTGATGGTGTGCAGGGGGACCATATGGGATTGAACCCTGGGCATGTGCAAGGCAAATGCCCTCCCCACTGGACTATCGCTCTGGCCTTAGTTGTGTAAAGTTTTATTTAATAGAATACACCCATTTGGCTTAGTGTACTGTTTGAGATGGAGAAAAGTAATTTACTTTTTTTAATTCTTTTCTTGCTATACCACCATGAGAGATACAGTTATGAAGATGTTCATGATTGGGTTTCAGCCATGCAGTGTTCCAGCACGTGTCCCTCACATAGATGTTCCAGCACCCATCCCTCCACCAGCGCACATTTCCTAGCACAGTGTCCCAGATTCCCACCTCCCTCTGCAGCCTGTCTCTATGGCAGCCAAGGAGAAGTGATTTATATCTACGTGCTCTGGACTGTGGAGTGCAGAGGCAGTAGCCTTGTGGCATCAGAGCCCAGAGGGAGCTGTTACTGAATTCTGGTTTTCCAGTGTAGGCCTTTGCTGTTACAGTTGGTAGAAACAGTGCTTTGACTCGAGAAGGTCCACACTGAGGCAGAAGTCATCTTTTAGATAAAATTCTACTTTTTGGCAAGTGAGCGGTGTTTGCTTTGGGTGGGACCAGGCTTCCATAGGACAGCTTCTGTGGCTGAGGAACAAAGGATGACCTTTGTTGCTGGAAAGTGGAGACCCCACCCACCCTGGGGCCCAGTAGCCCCAGGGAGGAAACTTATTTTGCTCCTCCTTCCACTGCCATTGGCCTCTATGAGGCAATATTTGCCCTGCATGAGGCACATGAGTGAGTTTGCCAGGGGTTTTGCATTTCAGGGTATAAGGCCTAGTACTTAGTATCTTAGCAAATCAAGAATCAGTTATCTGAGGCAATAAGCAGAAGGTTTTTTTATGTCCTGGATAAATTAGTTTAAATGCTAAAACCAGTCCTTGTGGATTAAAGAAGCACTTGGAAGCAATGGAGTATATTTTAAAACTGCACTTGACATCATATACTGAAATGAAATTATTAGATCAGTACATGGCTTCATGTCTTAGGGGAACAATGGTGGGGTCTTAAGGTGAGATTCCAAGCTATTACCAATTTGTATGTAAATGCAGTTGATCTGATAAAAATCATAGAGGAAAATATGGTCATGAAACAGTTGGCTGAAAGCATGTTGCTTAATTAGAATCTGGGAAAGTTCAGCCCACATAGGCATCATTTTTTTTTTTCTTTTCTTTTTTTTGGTAAAAGAAATTGATCAAAAATACCTTAGCAACATAGTGAGGATGAGGATGAGGATGAGGATGATGATTCTTTTTGGGACATTCTTAAGAGGAAGATTCAGAAGCAAGGAAGTTCAGCCATATACTTCTTGAGACTCCCTAATCTTTCCATATATAACACACAAGTTTTAACTGATTTAACAGCTCCTTGCGATGCGGGCCTCAGACGTGGCTGGGGAAGCTGGAACTCCGCTTTCCCCAGGCTAAGCTGAACATGGGGCCCCGCTAGGACAGATGGGTTTTGGGAGTGGGCCCATCACCTCTGGGGGGTCCCGGAAGCAGCTGGATGAGACTTGCCCACCACACTAGCCACCACCTTCGCTGTCTGGATGCTGGGATACTACCTCACGACCAGATTAACAGAGCAAAACCAGTTCGAGCCCAGAGTCAGTAATCGCAGAATATCAGAAAAAAAGTTAAACAAGCTTTTGAAGTGTTTGATCACGAAGACAATGAAATGGTACAGTAGATGTGAGGAACCATGCTTTACAATACTGTTAAAGATAGTTTTGTATGTACGTTGCTCCAACATGACAGCTTCCTCTAGGGTCTGCTCCCCTCTACCAGTATCCCAAGGACCTTTCTGTCCCCACCCCTACAGGTGGGCTCAGCCCAGGATAGCATGGCGAGTTCTAGCCCTGGCCTGCCACCCCAGCAGAGCCTCACAACAAGCCAGATGACCTCCCGACTCCATGGAGGCCACCGTTTTCAACATCTGGACTTCTTTCTCATCACAACTCCACCCAGCAGACCAGACTATTGACACCCACCCTGCAGCAGTTTTTTTTTTTTCAATCCGGCCCAGGTATTCTGAACCAGAGACTCTCAGACATGGGGCAGAGCTGCTACTTGCTCTCCCCTGTGCCCAGTCGCTCATGAGGCGCCCGGGAGGCATAGCGGGTTCTAGCCCTGGCCTTCCACCCCAGCAGAGCCTCACAACAAGCCAGACAACCTCCCGACCTCATGGAGGCCGCTGTTTTCCACATCCGGACTTCTTTCTCATCATAATTCCACCCAGTAGATCAGACTATTACAGCCCGGCTTGTGCGGCCGCTTGCGGCTGCACGGTCATCAATAATTGCTTTATTTAGAGGTGACTACAAGAGTTTGCCACCCGCATGGCAAGCCTGGCAAGCTGCTTATGTCGTATTGATATGCCAAATACCAGTAACATTTATATTAGGTCATTCCCATGACCTAATATAATGGTTTGAGGCTCTTTACGTTCCTGGAGCAAGCGGACGCCTTTGGGCTCTACTAGCATGAGACAGAACATATAGAGATATTACTGGTGCCCGCTCTAGCAAATAGATGATCAACGGGAAGACAGTGACATAGTGAACAGCACCTTGCTGTTATGTACTAGGTATTGTGTTAAGAACATAGAGACTGTGAGTTCTGTCTGTATTAACCCACAGTAGTATTTAAAGTAGCTAAACACCCTGGCGTGGCTTCTTCTCAGAAGTATACTTCTGTGTAGCCTGAACCCATTTTCACCATCGTAAGATCCCAGAGCCTAACCCATGGCCAAGCAGTTGATTTTTTCTCTAATAGGTGTAATGTTCTTTGTACCCCTTTAAAATATCAGCTTTATGGGTAAGGCACTTGCTTTACAGGCATGTGACCTGGCTTTGATCCCCAGCACCACATGTGGTCTCCCAAACCTGCAGAAGTGATTCCTGAGCCGAGAACCAGGAATAAGCCCCAGACACCACCAGGTGTACCCCACTAAAAAGGCTTGGGCATAATTGACATACACGTAGTTGTGCTTAAGGTTCACAATTACACGAGTTTTGACCTGTGTATATACATACCATGAAACCACCACCATAATCAAGGTCAATCATAATCACCATAATCATAAAACAACACTTTTCTCTGTTGTTTTATGACTTCTTTCACCTCTGCTGTCCCATCGGGCATTTAAACTTTTTATCCTTGAAGATTAATTTGTATTTTCTAAAATGTTGAATCAATTAAAGCATATTATTCATGCTTCTATTTTTGCCTGGCTTCTTTAATTTTATAATTATTTGCTTTGGGGACCATACCCAGTAGCGTCAGATCTTACTCCTGGCTCTGCACTCGGGGATCACTGGTGATTGTGCTCAGGAAACCGTATATGATGCTTTCAGGCAAGCTCATATTGGCTGTGTGCCAGGCCAGTGCCCTACCTACCATACTATCTCTCCAGTCCTTGGAGGTTCAGATCTATTGTAATATATCTAAAATTCATTTATTATCCTCTTGAATAGAGAGACCCTAATCTGATGATCTCTTCTCTTACTGATGAACATTTGAGTTAGTTTGTGGTTTTATAAATAAAACTGCTATAATGATTAGTACATATTCCCTCTGCTTGTAGCATGTGTTTTTAGACTATTCATAGCATTTATTAAAATTTTAAATTTTGATTAAATTAAATTTATTAATTTGTTCTTTTAGTGTTGTCTTTGCATAAACAAGGATAGAGAAGATTTTTTCTTGTTGTGTTTGAGCTACACTCAGAGATGTTCTCATGCTCAGGGGTTACTTCTGGCAGGGCTGGGTGTGTGTGCATCATATGTTTCAGTGTCAGAGACTGAACCGAGGTTACTTGTGTGCAAGCACCTTAACCCTTGTACTCTCTCTCCAGGCTGATCATGAAAATTTAAAAACCAAACCAAACAAACTGAACGTTCCCCATGTGGTGGTACTCGAGGATATACAGTGCGGGGACTGAACCCAGTGCGATATAGCCTTTTGTGCCATCTCCTTGACCCTGGCCACAAAGCTATTCGTTTTGCTTTCCTGGGAGATCCATTGCTTTAGACTCTAATGTATTTTGCATTAATTTTTATATGGGTGAAGTATTAATTAAATTACTTTTTTGCATATAGGCATCTAACAGTTTTACCACTATCGGTTGAGCAAATTATACTTTTTGATCTTAATTCCTCTGTGCCTTTGTTTAAATGAGTTTTCCATATGTGTGTATCATATTTACAGAATTTTTTATTTTGCCTCATTGATCTATCTGTCATAATATCAGAGCCACACTGTCCTGATTATAGTAGCTTTATATTAAGTCTCAGTATTAGATAATGATAGTTCTCTACCTTTTTAATTCTTTTTATGTTGATTTGCTTCTTATAGGTAATTTTGAAGTCAGGTCATTGGGTTTTGAAAAACAGACCAAAAAAATCAACATTTTTACTGAAATTGCATTACTCTGTAGATCAATTTGAAGATCTGTAAAAAATTATCCAGTGGTTAGCAGCAAACTCTGGTCCTAAAGATGAATTAGGGAGAATATATGAATGAATCAATAGAGTATGGTGGGACCTTAATGAAATTCCCCAAGTACTCATGGAGTGTAGCGGCCAAGCCCAGGGAAACTGAGTTAAGGATTGAGTAGCTGAACATGAGCTTATACTTTCTCAGGGGGGAAAAAAGCCTCACAAACAGGGGAATGTTGGATGGTTCCGAGAGTAGCATCTCACTGATTTCAAACAGGCTTCAATAGAAACTCTCTACATTTCTTCTAAAAAAGAGCTCATTGGAGGACTGAGGCCCAGTTTAGTTTGGGAGCAAAGGAAGGAAGAATATAAGAGAGAAAGATTCACTTCTAGAACCTTGTGGGGATCACATCTGATAGAGGAGAGGCCCATAGGGTCTGGGAAGATTGAGCTGCACTCACTGAGGCACCATGCTTAGATGTGCCTCAGTAACTGAGGCCTCTGTCCCATTGGAAGCCAGTTGTACATTTAAATGGATTCTTGTCTGGAATAGTGACTCTAGTCAAAAGGCAATATTTTGTAATGGAGGTGTTTTGGATGGTTACATGTGTTGGTCTCATTAGGGACCTGGCTAAATGCCTTACATTCTTCAGGAACGCAGCCAATGCTCAGTAAAGAGTTTACTCAGCGTCTGAGTTGTGATGCTGAGGAACCCTGGTCTGAGATGGGGGACCAGGAAAGAGGCTGGACTGGAGTGCAGCTCATTGGTTGCTCTGACCCTTCATGTATGCATCATCTCAAGGGATAAGAATCACTGGGGTGAATGTGGAAAGTTACTATGGATTGTCATGAATTTGTTGGGACAATCATCTTTGGGCATGTTTCCAGAAGATGCTGACATTTATTTTCAAATACATCTTTATTAACAAGTAAATGTCTTGATTACAAGCTATAGAAGAAAATCTCAACATTTGCATTAATATACAAAAAAGAAACTAATATTTTGAACATGACCCTACCCAAAGATGTGTTGATCAACAGGGTGCTTCTGATTACAAGGAATTGCAATACTAACTCAGAGTGATTGAAAAAATAAAGGAATTTGATCTGCTTACATTACTAGTAAGCCCAGACTTCATCCAGGAGCTGGTTTCACAGTTGTGAGGCAGTCTCCCCTTTGTCCTGTTGCCTTGCAGGAGGCCTCCAGCCAGCAGTTTCCATTTCCAGGATTTTTTTTTCCTTGTATTCTTGTGAGAATTTGTTCTTTTCCCAATATTATGGATTTCTCTTTTGTGGCTTGTGTTGCCAGAGATCAAACCCAAGGCTTCCTACATGAGAGACCTGCGTCTATCACTGATGGATGCACTGATTCCTGGCCCCACTGGACCATCTTGTTGCGTGTCCCCAATGGAATACTATGCAGCTATAATAGAAGATGAAATTGTTCCGTTTGCTATAACTTGGGTGAGAGTGGGGCATTGTGTTAAGAGAAGTCAGCGGGAAAAGGAAAACTACCAGATGATCTCACTTCTCAGGGTATATCGAGGAACAAAGGAATAGACAGTATCAAATAAATGACAAATCCTTCATCTTGGGCTACAGAACTGAGATAACCAGACAGGTAGAGGAGAGGAAGGAGAGGAAGAGGAAGACTGAAAATGACATAGGACAGTGGTGGAGTGTCTTGAGCACTTTGGTGATTGTGAAGGTGCAGTGACTGTGCACATCAAAACCATTAATGTTAGCACTATTGTAAACAATGGCCTAAACGATATAAGAAAATAATTTGTGATGTATTATTTTAACAAAGAAGTCACATGTCCACCCTTGACTGTCGTGACAGTTAGAGCATTAATATCAAAAGCTGTCAGTTGCCCTGTTCAGTATTGTGACCACATATGACTATTCAGCTTTTGAAATGTTGCCACACTGAGTCTGCTGAAATTGGACTTTACTTTTAAAAAAGAATATCAAATATCTACCTCATGAATAAAGTATAAGTTAATTGTTGGAATGATTTTTTTTTACTGAGTTAGGTAAACTATCTTATGAAACTATGTCTGCCTATTTCTATAAAAGTTTTAATGTGGCAGCTAAAACAGTTTAAATGATGTAAGTGACGGCAAATTGCATTGCTGGTGAACAGGATTGGTTTGTATCAGTTAGGGTGTAAATGGGGTGCAATACACCCCATAAATGTGTAAACACACCCCAAATGTGTATTGTAGCAAGTATGCAATGGAGGAGATGAAATAAAAATGAACACGGTGAATGACACGAGCAATGGATGGGATCCCTGGAATACCTGTTTAGTTTCTGTTGTACTGAAGGTGAATGTCTGGAAGGCTCACTGTATTACTATTAATAAAAAGTATTTTTAATGCTTTTGAAAATTTTAATTTGTTTGTGATAGTAACTAGTCAAATGGCACAAAATATACTTAGAGTAAAAATTATCACTTGCCTTTTGATTCCTGCCTTACCCGAACCTCGCCTTTGCTGGCAGCTCTTTGTGCTTCCCTTCCACGTGCAGTCTGCAGGGCCTTTGCAGACATTATTTGGTACATTTGTTGCCGTTGTCAAAGGAACAGGACTATAGCACTTTTCCTTCTTTCTTTCTTTTACTTTTTTTTGGTCTTTTGGGGGTCACACCCAGCAATACCCAGTGGTTACTCCTGGTTCTGCACACAGGAATTATTGCTGGCGATGCTCAAAGACCATATAGGATTCTGGCGATTGAACTTGGGTTGGCCTCGTGCAAGGCAAACACCCACCCTCTGTGCCATTGCTCCAGCCTCAGCGTGGGCTTTTCAGTTTGCTTTTCTTGCCCTATCAATCTTCCAAGTCAGTATCTTGGCACGTATCCCATTCTTTATGAGAGTTGTTTTTGTTTTAATTCTATGCTATACATCAGAGGTTTCCAAATTCACTTGACCTACTGCCCCCTTTTCAGGAAAAAAGGAAGTTACTCAGACCCCACCTGGAAATTTACCTTCTTGAAGCAAATAAAAAGTGTGCCCCTCCACATGCTGTTGTGGGTATTATCCACCTTTCAGCACTGCCAGGCCACTGTATTGTCCACTTGGAAAACACTGTGTAGATCACATCTCGTTTAGTCATTTTCCCTTACAGATATGCCCGCAACAAACGATGCTGCAACAAACATCTTTTGTATCTCTGACCTGACATGCTGGTCCTTTTTTGTTTTTCTATAGGATAGATTCCCAGAAGTGGAATTGCTTGGTCAAACGGTATGTGATTTTCATTTTAATGGATATTGTTAGATTATTTTCCCCCAAAGGCATAGTAACCACCTCTGCACACCGAGTGCTCATTCCTACATTCTCACCAGCATGGAATGTTACTGTTGTTTTTAATTCTGGTCAGTCTTGTTATCTCTGATTATTAATTTGCATTTTCTTCACTATCACTGTTTTTATGTTTTTTTTTTATTTTTCTTTCCGTCATTTCCATCCCATGACTCATTTTACTATTTGGAAGTGCTTCTCATTCACAATCTATAAAATATATTTGTTTTAGAAATGTTAATTCTTTGTTTCATATGTGAAAATGTGTGTCCATAATTTTTATTGCATATGATGTCGTTTGCCAAATGAAAAATTTTGTTGTTGTTTAATCAAATATGTCTGTCTCTTCCCTTATAGAGTCTGAATTATCTGCTTCATTCAGAAGGTCCTATCCAATTCATGGGCATTCAGATAGTCTCTTAAATTCCCTTCTTAATTTTTGAAGCATTAAAATTTTACTCCACTTTTAAGTTATTTACACAGTACTAGGTAGAAATCTGCTTTTGCCCCCTTCCCCCCCAGAAGAATCATTAGTTTTCCTATTTATATTTCAAGAATATTTTTCACGATATTTGTTAGCCATTGCTGATAACAAAGATGCCATAAATATTTGAGGCTGTTTCTGGACTCTAGTCTGATCTTATGTTGGTTTCTGTACCGACACTATTCTATTGCACACACAGTGAATTTGAGTGAGTTGTAATGTCTGGTAAGTTGCTCTTCACTTGTCTTTTCATGGTTGTTTTCTATCAGGGTTTTTAAACTGTATTGTACAGGTTAAATTAAATTCTCAAACTAAGAATTCAAAACTAAATGTTTTGGATATAAAAAAGTGATATGACTATATGGTAAATAGAGCCAATAGTATTTTTCAGTGTGGAGAGCTCTTGATGTTTCTAGCCAGAAAATACACTTCAGTGAACATAGGATTATCTTTTCTGTGATTTTTTATTCTTTAAATGTATTTAACCGCATCTCATTGAAAATTGTACTGTTATTCTAGATGCAAAAATGGCATGCAAGCATAACATCCTCTACCCAAATATCAGATTATAAATTAAACCTAAAGTAATTAAAGTGTGTAGTGACTACATCTGTGCTTGTGTAGCAAACGATCCAGCATACCTTTACCCAGATTGGTTGAGAATGATAATATAAATGAAAAACTGACATGGAAGAGCAAAATAGATATCATGTATTTTGATATTTTTTGATACTCTTCTGATAGTTAATGTTAAACATATATCCTTGAGCTGTCACACTTGAAACTTTGGGGAAGTCATCTCATATTTTATGAATTTCTTTGACACTTCTTTTTGAACACGGGGTGTTCAGCGTCTGCTCCAGGTTTTGTGCTGGGGATTATTCCAAGTCCTGCTTGGTGCCATGTGGGGTCAGGCCTGCACAGGCCACTGTATGAAAGAGGTGCCTTAACCCCTGAACATGTCTCTAGCTACAACAAGTTTTATTTTTTGTTTTCATTGTATTACTCTGAGATACACAGTTACAGAGTTGTTCATGATTGAGTTTCAGTCATGCCATATCCAAGTTTTATTTTTAATGTAGTACTGATTGAATTGTATTCACTGACATTCCCAATTTATTTTGGGAAAGTTATTTTGGAAGAGTGGAGGTTGGGTCTCATCTGTAAGTCTTAGGGGCAGCTCCTGGCTTTTCTCAGGGGCTGCTCTCAGCAGTGCTCAAGGGACCACTAAATTTAGTCCTGGGAATCAAGCTTGGGCCTCCTGTATACAAAGCATATATTTGGCCTATCAAGCTGTCTCCTCCCACCAGCTTTTTGAGGAAATAAATGTAAAATGTAGTAGTTAGAATATTAAGGTGAAAACATTGCTTGGGGGCTGGCGTCATAGTACAGCCTTGCATGCAAGCAGATCTGGGTTTGATTCCCAGCACCCCATATGGTACCCAGATCACTTGCAGGAGTGATACTTGAATGCAAAGCCAGGAGTAAGCCCTGAGTATAGCCAAGTGTCACCTCGCAAAATAAATTTTTTTCTTTTAAACTTACTGTTTTTGTTCTGATAGAAGAATTTAAAAATGTTGGAGCTGGACACATGCTGCCTGGGATTTAAGACAATGTTGTATTGCCTAATAGTTAAACCCACAGCCAGTCAAACACTAGGTTTGAATTTTGATAATGGAAGTAAAAGAAATTCTTGAATATAGTTTCTGCTCACAAGGATGAAGTGGTTGCTTATGCTATTAGTAGTGAATGATGCAAAAGTGATGCACATTTCACATATGAATAAATAATTAAAAATCTCTTAGAAAAATGGGGGAAGATTCATTTAAATTATTCATATCAAGACCAGGAAAGAACATAGGAAAGTTAGACTTAAATTTACACCTTTGGTATTAACTTAGAATCTTTATTAAATGAGACCTAAGACAGTATTCCTGCAGTGCTCTGAAGAAGCTGATGAGCAGTGAACTTCTGATTTTCTTCTAGTGCTCCTGGGAAATCATTTAATAGGTCCTCATATACTATGATTTGGGCCCTTTATTTTGTTTGGGATTTTTGGATCACACCCAGAGCAATACCCAGAAGCTATTTCTGGCTCTGTGATAAGGAGTGACCACTAAGCAGTGCTCAGGGGAACATGTGTGGTACTGGGAATTGTAGTAGGGTTGGCCACATGCCAGGCAAGTTCCATACCCTCTCTGGCCCTCTGTTTTCAGTCACTACAGGGCATCAGGAGTCTTGTTGAAATTCTATGGTTGGGGAAAACATTTTCAGATCATTTGTTTGTTTTGTAAAAGAGCAAAGATGCTTTCAAATATGTGTGGGGATTGAGCTCTAACGAACCAAGTGAAGGCATTTCTGTTAGCCAGTTGTAAAAATCAAAGAGAAAATGGTAATTAGAAGCCACTGAACCAAGCTGAGCCTCCTAAATGCCAAGAGTCAGTCATGCTGTATGAAAGGTGACAAACGATACAGACTGCGCTTGAGGAAAGACATATCACCATGTTCTCAGTGTTTCCAAATAAGATGTGCACTGATCGACTCCAAATGTGTTTCCTGCACTCAAGCTTAATCATCACCAAAATTGAAAGTGTTGATAAACAAAAAAATAAAAATATGGTTTATTCAAATATAATTGTATGTGTGTAAATTTTATGTTGTTAATCTTAAAGTAAAATTGATTTAAATTTATAGAGTCTATCCCACAGACTTTAAGTCACAGTGAAAACCTGTAAACAAGGCTATTAGAAGATAAACAAGGAAAGAATACTTTTTCCTTTTTTGTAACTGAATCACAGTGAGATACACTGTCCCAAAGTTATTCAGCAATGTTCACCTATCTCTTCACCAGTATATATTTCCCACCCCCGATGTCCCCAGTTTCCCCTCCTCTCCTCTCATATAGAAGGAGGCTTCCTGCTCCTCCTCTTCCTCCTCCTCTTCCTCTCCCCCTACCCCCTCCTCTATTCGCCCCCTCCCACATCCCTCCACTCCCTCCCCCTTCACCTCTCACACACTCTTTCTCTTTCCTTTTTGGGCCTTATGCTTTGCAAAACAGACACTGAACTGCTATCAAATATATTCCTTTGCCTGCTTTCAACACTCATTTCCTATCGAAAATGATCATTTCCAACTATCATTGTCATACTGGTCCCTTCTCTATGCAGACTGCCATTTGTCTCTCAGCCACTCTTCTGGCAAGCTTACAACCACGAACCAGTCCTCCTGACCCCTGTTTTCCCTGGCGTTGGATATTAGTCTCAGACTATGTATATTTTTATATCCTAAAAATGAATGCAGGCATTCTGTGCCTGTCCCTCTTTTTCTAATTTCACTAGAATGATACTTTCCATGTCCATCCATTTATAGGCAATTTCCATGACTTTGTCTTTCCTAACAGCTCTGAGACATTCGATTGTAGAGATGTACCATAGTTTCTTTGACCAGTTATCTGTTCTTAGACACTCAGATTGTTTCAGATTCTGGCTATTGTGAATAGTGCGCCATTGAACATAGAGATGCAGATGGTGTTTGTGCTGTGTTTTGGGGGCCCGCAGAGTATATTTTCAGGAGTGGTATTGCTGGATCAAGTGGAAGCTCTGTTTCTAGTTTTTGGTACAGTAATGTCCATATTAGCTTCAAAAAGGCTGGACCAGTCAGCATTTCCATTAGCAATGAAGGAGAAACCCTTTCTCCCTGCATCTATGCCAGCATTGGTTTTTCTTGTACTTTTGGATGTGTGCCAATCTCTGTGTTGAGATGATATTTCATTGTTATTTTGATTTGTATCTCCCCTGATGATTAGTGAAGTAGATAATTTTTTTCATGAATCTTTTTTGTCATTTGAATTTCTTCTTTGAGGAAGTTTCTGTTCTTCCTCCCCCATTTTTGAAGATTGTATATTTTTTCTTGTAAATTTCTACCAGTGTCTTTAGAACATTGATATTGACCCTTTATCAGATGGGTATTGGGTGAATAATTTTCCCATTTCATGGGCTATCTTTTTACCTTAGATACCATTTCTTTTGAGCTACAGAAGCATCTTAGTTTCATGTAGTTCCATTTGTTTATCTTTGCCTCTACTTTCTTGGTCAGTAAGTAGATCTCTTTGAAGATATCTTTAGCATCAGTGTCTTGGAGGGCTTTGCCTACTTTTTTCTCTTACAGTTTTTTTTAATTTGATTACTGTGAAATAGACCATTACAAAGCTGTTCATGACTGTTTTCTTCTATGTTCCTTATGGATTCATGCCTTATGTAGAGATCATTAATCTTTGACTTTTGTGCATGGCATTAGAAAGAGGACTGAGCTCATTTTGTTTTTCATGTAGCTGCCCAGTTTTCCCAGCACCACTCGTTGAAGTGACTTTCCTTGATCCGCTTCATATTTTTTGCTTCTTCATCAAAGATTAAGTAATAATATATTCAAGTGTCTGTGTCAGGATATTCAACTTTATTCCATAGGTCCACAGGTCTGTTTTTACTACAATCATACTGTTTTAATTACTACCACTTTTTAGTCCAGTTTGAAGTCAGGGAAGGTGATCCCATCATCTTTTTTCCAATGATTGCTTCAGCTATTTGTGGGGGTTTATTGTCCCAATTGAATTTCAGGACCGTTTGTCTATTTCTTTGAAAAATGTCATGGGACCATATTGCATCTTTATAGTGCTTTGGGGAATATTGCCATCTTGACTATATTCATTCTCCCAATCCATGAGCAGAGGATATGTCTCTATATCCTCATGTCCTCTTTTATTTCTTCAAGTTACATTTTGTAGTTTACTATATGCAGGTCCTTTACTTCCTTAGTTAAGCTGATTCCTAGGTATTGGATTTTATGAGGCACAATTGTGAACAGTCTTGTGTTTTTAAATACCTTTTTTATCTTTCATTATTTGTACATAGGAAAGCTCTGGACTTTTGGGTAGTGATTTTGTAACCTGGTGCTCTATTATATAAATTTAATTCTAGGTGCATTTTGGTTAATAGGTCCTTCTTAAAACTTTGGAAGTATTCACTAGTGAATCTATCTGGACCTGGGCTTTTGTTTTGGGAAGACTTTTGATTGATGTTTCAATTTCCTCAATAGTGATAGGCTTGTTCAGATATTCCAATCTTGATTCAGCTTTTGGAAGGTTATAGGAATCCAGAAATTTATCTGTTTCCTCTAAGTTCTTTTGTGGCCTACAGACTCTCAAAATAATCTCCGATGACATTTTTTCAACCTGAAATCTTTGTTATCAGATACAAATATGACTACCCTGGTCTTTTCTAAGGAGTTGTTTGCTTAAAAAATTGTTTTCAGCTTTAGACTTTGAGTCTATATTTCCTCTGACTATTCAAATGTGTTTCTTCTAAGCAGCAGAATGTTTGGTTCAGTTAGTTAATCCATTTTGCCACTCTGTGTCTCTTAATTGGTGCATTTAGACCTTTGACATTGAGAGGGATTATTGTCATGGGGTATTCCTCCATCTTTCTGTATAAGTTTGTTGTGCTTTAGGGGGTTGTCTTGTCTTACAGTAGCCCCTTCAGTCATCTTCAGGTCTTTATTGGGGTCTCTTTAAACTGGTAATCTTCAGGCTTCTTGGATCTGGATGACTTCGCTTTCTAGCTCTAGGGACTTTTCAGCCATGATGTGTTTAACTGTACTATCTGGTTGGGGTTGTCTCCCCTGTTCCTCTGGGACTCTAATGATTCTTAACATTGTTCCTCTTGAATTTATCCAGTAGTTCTCTTGCCTTTGAGCTATTTTGAGATCTTTTTCAGTCTTCCGATGTTGCCTGAATGTTTTCTGCAGCTCATCTTTAAGATCACTGATTCTGTCTTTGGTTGTTGTTTTTTCTGCTGTTGAGGGCAGCCATTGAGTTTTTATTCATTTCCTCAATTGAATAGTTTATTAATGACTCTTCTGTTTGTAGTTTTCCTATTTATGCTCTAATTTTCTCCTGTAATTCATTGGTTGTCTGTTCCACTGTTTCTTTCTTATCCTTCTGTGTTTTATTTGATATCCGCTCCACTGTTTCTTTGAGCTCATTGAATATCTTTACCACTTCATCTCTGAATTCTTTATCAGAGAGATTTGTGTGTGGGTAATCCTGGTTGAGGCTTCAGGGCTCCTTTCTTCCTCCACTCCTGTGATAGGATGCTGCACTAATTTCCCATGGTACCAGTGGGTGTCTGACAAGGGTCATCTCTTTTTCCCCCTCTATGTTATTCCCCTTCCTTCTTGGTGGTCCTTTCTAATTTTGTGGAGTCTCTTTTGGAAATGGATCTTATGGACTCTATAGGGGGAGTAACTGGTGGCCACTGATGCAGTCACCCACTGGGAAAGCCACACCCTTTGCCTTTCTGTCCTAGTAGTGGGGCCTTTAGAATTCCATGTGTTTGAATCTCACATGGTTGGCTCCTAGGAACACTTGCCCTGGGTCCTGGCTGCAGCTGCTTCTGCCATCACAACTGTGCCACCCTCCCGCTCAGGAATGCTTGTTTCTTAATGTCAATTATAGTTAAGCCTTTACTTTGCTTTTAAGAATCCAATCCTAAATTCATGTGGAGGATGGATAATCATTTTTGGTTTGGGAAGAGCAGACCTCGCAAATGGTGTTCAGGGAGGTCCACAAGCTTATCCATGCAGTAATCAAAGAATCAGACCAAAGATTGAATGTGAGGGCCTTAGGACATGGAGCTACTCGATCTTACAATGCAGGGATCACTTGAACCACCTTGAGGATGCCCAGGGACCTTCAGGGCCACACCCAATGATTCTCCAGGGATAAGCTGGTGCTGGAGTTTGATTGTTATTAGCCACATGCAAGGCATGCACCTTCACCCTTGTGTTCTCTCTGACCCAAGAATCTCTTTATGAAACAAGTTAACTTTAAAAACCATCTGTGACCAAGGATTAGAGTGACTATACCATTCCATAGACAATAAAAAGAACTTGGTACACATGCTATAGTGTATCAAGATACTAAACAGGAGTTAAACCCACAGAATATAGGGTGATAAATTGGGAAAATATAAGCACAAGAATAACTGGAAAAAATAGTGCTCATGAGACTTGAGGGAGTAGGCGGGAAATACTCCCAAACTACTACATAGGATAAAAATAACTATGCCTGTTGGTTTAAACAAATATGCTTAGCTTATGTTGAGCCCCTTCACTAACATAAAAGGCACTAAGCAAGTGGTGATATTAGAGCACTGATTAGAAACACAAGGGTGTAGCTCCAAAAACATTTCAGGGGTTATGTTCCAAACTTCAGGCTCAGGAAATCATTTGTGGACCTATTGTGCTCAGATAAACCGAAAGATCATTTGTAGTCTACATCAAACATAAAACCACCTTTTACGATAACCACACTTTTAAAATTGTACTTTCATTGAAAAAAAAGAAACCTTACAACCAAAAACTAAACCAAATCAAGATAAATATATTGCCCAAATTTATATGTTTGAGACTTGTAAACTTGTTTATAAGACCAAGCTAAAATGTAACATGTACCTTTACTTTGACTTCACTATTATTCCTGGTTCTTTTGAAATGTTAACTTTCATTAAAAATCTCCTTTGTATGTGAAAGGCAGTGTTTTTTCAATCCGCCCAGGTATGCTGAACCAGAGACTCTCAGACATGGGGCAGAGCTGCTCCCTGCTCTCCCTGTGCCCAGCTGCCCGTGAGACACCCAGGAGGCATGGCGGGTTCTAGCCCTGGCCTGCCACCCCAGCAGAGCCTCACAACAAGCCAGACCACCCTCCTCTACTCCATGGGGCCCGCCATTTTCCACATCCAGACTTCCCTCTCATCACAACTCCACCCAGCAGACCAGACTATCACAGCCCGGATCATCGACACCCACCCTGCAGCAGTTTTTTTTTTTTTCAATCCAGCCCAGGTGTGATGAACCAGAAACTCTCAGACATGGGGCAGAGCTCCTCCCTGCTCTCCCTGTGCCCAGCTGCTAGTGAGGCGCTTGGGAGGCATGGCGGGTTCTAGCCCTGGCCTGCCACCCCAGCAGAGCCTCACAACAAGCCAGACCACCCTCCCCTACTCCATGGGGCCCGCCATTTTCCACATCCGGACTTCCCTCTCGTCACAACTCCACCCAGCAGACCAGACTATCACAGCCCAGCTTGTGCGGCCGCTAGGGGCCACGCGGTTCATCAATAAATGCTTTATTTAGAGGTGACTACAATAGTATGCCACCCGCACGACAAGCCTGGCAAGCTGCTCGTGTAGTATTTGATATGCCAAATACCAGTAACATTTATATTAGGTCATTCCCATGACCTAATATAATGGTTTGAGGCTCTTTATGTTCCTGGAGCAAGCGGATGCCTTTGGGTTCTACTAGCATGAGACAGGACATATGGAGATATTACTGGTGCCCGCTCTAGCAAATAGATGATTAACGGGAAGATAGTGATAGTGATAGTGATAGTATGTGAATGACAACTTTTTGAAAAAATGCTTTGGAGCTAGAGAGAGTACAGTGGTGAAGATGCCATACAGTGTTCCAGCACCCATCCCTCCACCAGTGCCAAATTCCCACCACCTATATCCTAATACACCCCCACCACCCAAGCCCTGCCTGCCCCTATTGCAGGCATATTTTACTTCTCTGTCTATCTCTTTGTCTCTGTCCCCTGTATTTCTCTTCTGTTACACTTTGTGGCTTGCCCTACAGATACCAACGGTGTATGATGTCTCTATGTGAATATTAAATAGTGAGTTCTAGTACAATGTCATAATTCCTCATTCCCCATAAACTCTCCAGTTTGTTGCAACTAGAATGATCATTAAAGCATATAAATGAGACAGATCCTGGGAAGGACCTAGTGCTAAAATCCGTTATAGTCTAAGATTGCCAGTGCAGCTGTGGATCTGGAGTGTCTGTCTTCTGGTGGTTGGTTGTAGTGGCTGGGAGCTTAGAGTCACGCCCACCGACCTGGAGTCTGAGGAATGGATGGATGGAGGGGCCCAACTCCCCGCCTCCAAGTCCGGCCAGTGTGGCTGCCTGCATGCTGAGCAAGCCCTAGGAGCTATGTAGGACACAGCCAGGGGCTGGCAGAGCCTTTTACCGTTCCCCCAGGAACTCCCATGATCCACTCCACATTGCCTTCCATTCTTAAATGGTCTCAAAATGAGATGTCACCAGCCTCCTCTCTTTATTTTGTTTTAAACTACCACGAGAAAAAGTGTCGCCTCCCTACGCATGAGAAGTCAAGTAAAATATTGATGGAACAGATGCAAGTGTGAGACTTCTCCATCACTTCCATTTTAAATAGCTCTTTTGGTGACAAAGTGTAGTATCATAAGAGAAGCCATCGTTTTGGGGGAGTGAGGACTGAGATCCTTGCAGAAATGACACACCAGCTGTCAGTTTGACCCAGTTGTTTGTCTTTTTTGCAGTTAGGTCTTCCCACCAGTGAGATAGGTGTTGGACATTCTCATTGACTTGGATGCAACCAAGTCTCATTGACTCATTGGTCTTGTTCTCTCCGGGAAAACTGTTGTTTGGGGGCAACATTTACCTCCAGCTCTATGGTCCTTCTGGATTATGTCAGAGGACCACTTTTTTGAAAAAAAATGCTTTGGAGCTGGAGAGATAGCACAGAGGTTAAGATGTCTGCCTTCCATTCGCTAACCCTGGTTTGATCTCTGAGCTCAGAGCCAGGAATAAGCCCAGAGCACCACTAGGTGGGGCCTCAACCACCCCTCCCCAATAAAACACATCAACTTTAACTCCTAGTTATTAATCCTCATGATACTTTTTATATAGCAAACATTTTAAATGCCAGTTTCCCTTTGTGTTTTTAATTTCTGACATTTCAGTTCAAATGAGTGAATAAATATTTTGCTAAAAATAATACCATAGGCCTTTCTCCTAGCCTCTGGTTTGTTAAAGATCAACTTGCTCTTTTAGACAGGGATAGGACTATTGAAATGTCTGAATAGCCAACTTCAAAAAGTGAGCCAGACAAAGAGAGAAAGCATTTTAAATATAATTACAGTTGTATTCAGAAGTGAGAGGAGAAAAGAAAAGCTTGTTTCCTTGATGCCATCCTGAGTCAGGGAAATTTTTTTAAGAACCAGTAGAAAATTCACAAGAAGGAGGAGGGCACCTCAGCATTCTCCAGTTTAGAACAGTGCATGGTGCCCGGCCTCCTATTCATCTGGCCAGGTAGCCCCAGATCTGGTCAGGCCCCTTCATTTTTTATCTTTTTTAGCTTTCCAGCCATGGATCGTAGTTTGCACGGTGGCAGCACTGTGATGGAGCAAATATCTCCTTTTGCTTGGTGCTTTCGAAGCATCCTTTTATCTCTTGCATGGCCAGGTAGGCTCCTTGAATCTCTGAACAATGAAGAATGGGAGCGAAGCTATTTCTACACCTGAACCCTCGCCTCTTAGCACACTTTGAAGTGCGCTTTGCTTCGCACTGTGGGGCCACAGTAAAAGGTAGGGTTTTTCATAGTCCAGGCGCTTGATGTCTGTAAGCCAGATGGCTTTGGAAATGAACCCAAAGCAGCTTAACTGATTAAAAGAAAGTACAGGAAGCCAAAGGGTTTTGTATCCATGTGTGTTTGGCAGAAAGGATGGTTCTCTTGGAGTAGCTGAATATGGGGGGGGAATCTCACTCTCCTGTTACTAGGGTCACTGGGAGAGTTGTGGCCGGGTAGATGGCAGGTGTCTTTAATGTGAAGGCAGAAAGCAATCTGTTCCCACGCTGGGGAGTAAGGGGAGCTGGGCTGGGAGGGAAGTGCACGGAGAGGTGTGAGATCCGGGCTCCTGTTTTCCCTTTCCTGGTTTCTTTCTGGTGTGCTTCTGTATTTGCATCCTGAAGCCCTAACGGTTTTGTCACCGTACTCATCAGGACCCCCCCTTACTGTCTCACCTTAGGAGGTTGTTGAGCTCTTGGCTGTGTGCAGCAGACGTAGAGATCAACCCCACACTGCAACCCTGACACTGACCTTCACCTGAGAACACGCTCAAATATTTCACAACGTCTAAGAGGGGGCTGGTGAAACGTGGCCTTGGCAGGGGACAGAGTCAGAGAGGGAGCAAATTGCTCTCTGGCTCCCCTAATCTCCCATTCGATTACTGGGAAACGGGTTAGGAGCAGAAGGAAGAAAATATCTCATCTCCAGATGAGCTTTGAAAACTTATCATAAAAAGAAATAGCCAGCCTTGGGCCTCTCTTGTGCTCCTAGTCCCTGTAACGGCGCAGCTCACGTGGCCTTCTAGAGGTCTGGTGCCTGGACCTTGGCACTAGTTCAGGGTCGGACTTTTGCCCGCACCTCTTTTTCACAGTTTGGGCAAGGCTTCTTTGCTAGGGATATAGTGTTGGAGCGGGAGAATGAGGCATGGGTGTTCCCTTGAAATAGCTCATTTCAGATTGTACAGTTTGACCTCTCGAACTTACTATGGATCCTTTCAGAGGAGAAGTAATTCCAATCTGGAAGCAATGCCAAGAATTGGCTTTGGAGAATAAACTGGATGGGTGGGGCCCTCTTATTGCAATCTATTTGTTTTAGTAATAATGCAGAATGTATAGTATTTTAATGAGTTAGGGTTAATTGTCTTGTAAAAATAGTCATTTAAATAATACTTCAATTAATCACACAGGTGGTGGTTGTAGACACTCATAATTAAATACACAGGAAAGAATGCTTTGAAAATTGCTTTCTGCCTTCTCACTTTGAGCAAAAATAGCTTTAAAAAAGAGAGTTTAGTTTTTACTTATGTCTTTTGATGCATTAAATAAGTTTTCCTTGAGGTATTTTCACTGTTACTGTCTCTTAGCATTTAGGAAATAGGGTAGCATTTTCTTTCACTGTGAAATGCTTCTTATGTCATAAAGCATTAATCATATTTCTGATTCTTCCCATATAGGAAATACAAAAAAGTAAAGAATAGAAAAGTTTTCACCCATAATTTTGCCATGTAGAATTAGCAAACCACAAAAGTTGAATATATTTACTTTTTGCATTTTTGTTTTTCTAAATATATTTTCTCTTTGATGAAGATTGACTCTTTCAGGGTAGGGAGAGCTAGAGCCAGTCCTGGACGTGCTCAGGTGTTCCCCTGGCTCTAAGCTCTGGGATCAGCCCTGAAAGTGCCTGGGGCCCATAGGTGTTGCGGGGACTTGAACTAGGGGTTGGTCATGTGCAAGGCAAGCTCCTTCCTGTGTTGTCTTTAAGCCCCATTGATTCTGTCTTTTTTGGTGGAGAGGCCCACACCCAGCAGTGCTCAGGGCTTACTCCTGGCTATCCACTCAGGGATCACTCTTGGTGGGCTTAAGAGAACCATATGAGATTGTGGGATTGAACATGGGTCTACTGTGTGCAAGGCAAGACCCTACCTGCTGTACTGAGTCCTTGGCCCCACCCACCATTCTAACTGGTACGGAGGGTGGGAGGGGGAGGGAAGGCTATAGGAAAAATGCTAACATTTGGAATTTTATAAATGGAATTACTGACAGCAAAGAAGTACTAAATACTCTAAACTGTCATTCTCCGGCCGCTTTTAGAGCTGACCAGTTGTACATCCGCTGAGTGCTTGCTGGCCCAACTCTACTGCATCTTTGATCGGAAAAAGCCAGGAACGGGCTTGCCTGGTAGTTTCTAATGATCAGGCACAGTTGTTCAGAGCACCATCTCACAGCCTGGGCCATATGGCCACCTGTGGGACTCCAGGATATTTCAAGGGGGGTCACAGTTGAAAATCTATCTTTTTTCTTATTTTTCTTTGTGGGTCGCACTCAGTAATGCTCAGAGATTTACTCCTGACTCTTCACTCAGGAATTACTCCTGGTGGTGCTTGGGGACCATTGGGGATGCCGAGAATTGAACCCGGATCTGCTGCGTGCAAGGCAAATGCCCTCCCTCTGCTGCATGCAAGGCAAATGCTCTTCCTGCTGTGCTATCACTCCTGCCCCCACAGTTGAGGGTTTTCTTTTTGCTTTTTGGATCACACCTAGCAAATGCTCAGTGGTTTCTCCTAGCTCTTCACTCAGCAATTAACCCTGGCAGTGCTCAGGGGACCATATGGGATGCCAGGGATCAAATCTGGTTGGTTGCATGCAAGGCAGATGCCTTACCTGCTGTACTATAGCTCCGGCCCGACAGCTGAAAATCTTATAAAAGAGGCACCACCATACAGGACTCAGGGATAACCAATAGGACAAATGGTCACAGGAAGGAATCAAAGTCAGAAGCACGGCACAGTAGGACCAAAGATTGAGGCACCCTGGTTTAGAGCAATGTTCTTCCATCCCTTTCACACCTCAGGCCCAGTCTGTCCACAAACCAGCAGTTCCAAACGAGGTGCTAAACCAGTTTCAACCTTTCTGTACCTGTGTTCCATACCAGTTTGTGGTTCAGCGGTTGGAGAATGACAGTTTAGAGTACTTAGTACTTTCTTCCTTTCAGTAATTCCACTTATAAAATTTCAAATGTTAGTATTTTCCCCTTATAGCTATTTATGTTGTTTGTTTAGGTTCAGGGAACCTTTTTACTTCTTGTGTGGGATAAATTGGTCGAAACCCCACAATTGAATAGGTTCCAGCAACCAACAATGTGAAGCTCTATTCATTGAGGCAATAGGACAGATTTTCTTTTATTTTGCTTGAACACTTGGGCTTTAAAGACTCCCCCAAAGCCATCATTGTGACCTTTGTTGGGCACAGTGTAATCAAAGAGTGATTAATGATCATGGAGCATTTCCCAGAGTTCCTCTGGATGCATCATCAGTAAAGCTTGGTCCATGTTGTTCTGCCAGGATGGAAACCTCCAAGCTGCCTGGGACTTCTATGCCCCACATGCCTAGACTCATACCTGGGAAATTAACAGAGGTGTCATAGTATATGTAGAATGTTATTTTTAGTGCTTTAACATCATTCATCACCTTTCCCACATAGCACTCTCATGGGGTAACTCATTAATTGGAGAATCACTGTATCACTGTATCACTGTCTTCTTGTTCATCGTTGATTTGCTTGAGCAGGCACCAGTAACATCTCCATATGTCCTGTCTCATGCAAGTAGAGCCCAAGGGCACCTGCTTGCTCCAGGAACATAAAGAGCCTCAAACCATTCCATTAGGTCATGGGAATGAGGTCTATAATTGTTACTGGTATTTGGCATATCAAATACGACACGGGTAGCTTGCCAGGCTCTGCCGTGCGGGTAGCATACTCTTGTAGTCATCTCAAAATCCAGCATTTATTGATGTACCATGCAGCTGCTTGTAGCCTTGTGAGCCGGGCTGGGATAGGCTAGTCTGCTGGATGGAGTTCTGACGATGGGGAAGTCCGGATGTGGAAAATGGAGGTCCTCATGGAGTGGGGGGGGGTCGTCTGGCCTGTTGTGAGGCTCTGTTGGGGTAGCGGGCCAGGGATAGAACCTGCCATCCCTCCCGGCACCTCATGAGCGGCTGGGCACAGTGAGAGCCAGTAGCAGCTCTGCCCCATGTCTGTCTCTGTATCAGCATACCTGGGTCGGATTAAAAAGACTGCAGCAGGGTGGATCTCGATGAGCCGGGCTGTGATAGGGCTGGTCTACTGGGTGGAGTTCTGATGAGGGGAAGTCCGGATGTAGAAAATAGAGGTCCTCATGGAGTGGGGGTCGTCTGGCTTGTTGTGAGGCTCTGCTGGGGTGGTGGGCCAGGACTAGAACCTGCCATCCCTCCCGGGCACCTCATGAGTGGCTGGGCACAGTGAGAGCCAGTAGCAGCTCTGCCCCATGTCTGTCCCCATGTCTGTCTCCACTTAATTGGAGAATTAAGTTTGAATTTCTACATTATTTTGTTCCCATTTCTCATGAGTTGCTGTGTTCTAAATGTAATGATAGCTATTGGGTCCATTGTTTCTTTTTCACTCATTTTCCCCCCTGCATTTAAAATCAGGGAAACGTGGTATTACTAGTTATTGCTTTAATGGATTTTTCTGTTCTCCTCTATGTAAGGATATACCATTTAATTTAAAATTATCCTAAATTCTAATTTATCCTCCTACACCCTCCATGATCATGGGGTATTTTAAGCAGAGGTGGTGCAATCACCCATTTATTGATCTGATTATTGTCGGGGATGCCGCTGGGGTCCCTGACAGTGCCGGGAAGTGAGTTCCCTTCTACCTCCGAAGCCAGCGGGGAATGGATGAAAACTCAGGAATCCAATGCAGCTTTAAAAGGGTTTTACTAACACAGGTTCTGATATACAATCCAAGAGCAGGGAAACCTCCGGACTCTGGGTTCCCAGCTAGGCCCCAGCCATGTATAGGCCAAGATGGCTGCCACCACGTGTTGAGGCCCAACAGAGGTGGAGAGGACAGAGAGGCAAATGCCAAGGGAAGTGGAAATGGCAAAAAGGGAGGAAAAAAGAAGGAGCTTCTTTCTTCTTGCAGCTTATTTTATAGCTAGAAATCCGCCCCAAACTCCCTAGCCCGGCCCAGAATGGGCTGGGCTATCTAGAGATGAAAACAGGAAAATAGCTCTATAGAAATGTAGAAACTTCAGGAGACCTTCTGGCTGTTTACAAGGACCCAGAGCTAATTCAAAGCCTCCAAGCAGAGCTGGGAGGAGTTATAAGCTACCTGGCAGGGGAGGGTCTAATACCCTCAGGTAATTTCTCCCAGCACCTCACCTAATGTCTTGAGCCAAGATCTGCCTGGAAATGCCTTTATAGGGTAGAGAAGGGGGTTTCTGAGATGGCATGTCTCTGTACCAAAGACTATACTAATGCCAGTTAAATATTTCTCCAAGCCTTCACAAGAGTCTTGTGTACTTCCACGATAGTTTTGTGTTTTAGTTGCTCTTGAGTTATCAGGGAGCCATGCTTGCTTGCTTGGAGGCAAACAGCATTTCTCTCTGGTCTAATTACTTAGAGATCCAACGTGGCCAGGAAAATATGCTGGTAAGATCTAGCTAGTCCCACGATAATTGTGGTAGCATGAGAGAATATTTGTACCAGCCAGTACAGAATACATGGTCAGATAAACTGCCACATTTAAACTACCCCCTATCTACAAAGTGATCTGCAGGAGGCAATCCAGGGCAGATGCAGAGGCTTTTAGGCTTTTAGGTGTCCTGCAACAGATTATAATCTGTTTGAAGTATATTTCTCATTGGTCTGGCCTGAATTTTCTATATCACATATTTATTGGGGGGAAGGGAAGGGGGAAGAAACATTAGCAGAAGTGATAAAATAGTTACTGGTAGAAAGCAACAAAAAGGAATCTATTTTCAGTTATTTCTGTAACTTAAGTACATTTTTTTGAATATTACTTTTCTAGAAGAGGGAAATGAAGAAAAAAGATAAAACCTAATGTGGCAGATGAGACTGGTTCCTAGGTGTGCCATCATTGGGGGTGTTGTGTTTGAGGCTAATGAAGAGCACATATTTCTTGTCAGTGCTTAGGTGTGGGGCAGAGGAGAGAAGCGAAGTCAGGGACAGGTGTCAGAGGCTTCCACACTGTTTGAATTTGATTTGCCAACTTAAGTAGTTGATTTGTCAGTGGTGCTTATTTTTATGTTCTATATTTTTTTTGTTAAAACAGTAAACTAGGGACCAGAAACAGATACTACAGTGCATAAAAAATTTGCCTTACTTGTAGCTGATGCCAGTTCAATCCCTGGCACTGCATATGGTCACCTGAACATTGCCCTGAGTACAGAGCTAATAATAGTCCCTGAGTACCACTGAATATGGTCTAAACCTAAACCCTCCAACCCTCCCACCCCTGGGAAAAACACAGAAAAAATAGATGCTGAAGAAAAGATATGAGGTGATGAGAAATTTCCTCCAGCTTATGTTCAGTGTTCAGTGTTTGCTGTAAGGCAAGAGCCTTAATTCCTGTGCTGTCTCCTCAGCGCTGTCAATGTCACTGTTTGTCTTGTGCATCTCAGTCTTTGCCTTTGTTGTCTCATGACACCTCACACATATAGGACTTTCTGTGTGTGGAAACTTCCTTTATACACATGACTCTGTGTATGAGAAACTTCCCTTACACACGTGGCTTTATACTTCCCTTACACACATGACACTTTCTGTGTGTGGAAACTTCCCTTACACATATGTCTCTTTCTGTGTGTGAAAGCTTCCCTTACACACATAACTCTGTGTGTGGAAACTTCCCTTACACATATGACTCTGTGTGTGGAAACTTCCCTTACACACGTGACTCTATGTGTGGAAACTTCCCTTACACACGTGACTCTATGTGTGGAAACTTCCCTTACACACATAACTCTGTGTGTGGAAACTTCCCTTACACATATGACTCTGTGTGTGGAAACTTCCCTTACACACATGACTCTTTCTGTGGAAACTTCCCTTACACGTATGACTCTTTCTGTGTGTGGAAACTTCCCTTACACACGTTACTCTTTCTGTATGGAAACTTCCCTCTACACATGTGACTCTGTGTAGAAATCCATCTAGTAGAAGGACAGAGTCTTACTTGGTCAGGGCCCACCTTAGTTCCCCCATCTTACCTTGATTGTCTATAAAGATCCTATTTCAAAAGTCACATTAATAAGCTAGGAACTCAGTATCCTTGGAGGGTTGTGTGTAGGGTCACACCTGGTGATGCTCAAGGACTGTTCTATTCCTGCCTATCCCAGGAGTGAACCCTAGTGGCCATAGTACATAAACTGTAACATCAGCTACATTGAAAGGCAAGTGCCTTAACCCCTTACTGTCCAGAAGGAGCTCAACATCTGAGAGACATAGGGTGTGTGTGTGTGTGTGTGTGTGTGTGTGTGTGTGTGTGTGTGTGTGTGTGTGTGTGCATGTCTGTGTTTTGGTGGGGGCACACCAGAAATGTTCAGGGGTTACTCCCAGTTCTACCCCTAAGAAATGACTCCTGGCAGTGCTTTGGGGAAACATATGGGATACCAGGGATCGAATCTGGGTCAGCCACATGCAAGACAAATAATCTATCTGCTCTACTGTCTCTGCAGCCCCACTGGGGACATGCTGTTAACACATGACCGTTCTTCCCCACCCTCAGCTCTGGCAGTGTATGACCCTGCTTTCGCCGCCCCACCCCTGGCTCTGGCAGTGCCCCCTCTCAGCTCTTCAGCATGGGCCACTGTAACTGCGCCTCCTCTCAGTGATGTCTGACAAGAAGGGCCATAGCCCCCCTTCACAGCGGAGCGATTGTAGACACACAGACAAGGCCAGCGCCTTGTTAGGGAGAGAGCAATTGGAAGGCACGTTTGCCAGAGCAAAAAGCCAGGAAGAAATATGAGTCACCCCCTATGTTTCCTTCCTCCTACCCAGGCTCTCCTTCCTACACACCTCATTAGAGCAAAGACTAATGTATTGAAATCCAATCAATTCCACTTTAGATGATGGCAAATGAATACTATTTCTACTACATTACCTGCGAAATAAGCCTCCTATAGATAAACCTGTTTTATCTCCGCGGTTTATAGCATTTCTGTGAGCTTCAGGACTGGCCCCTTTAGCCCACGGATGCCCCTTCAGAGCACAGCCTCCGTGTTGCTGAGGTGAACTGGGCCTGGTCATGATTTCCCCTCCCATGCCTTGGCGCCTGGGGCAGAAGCTGAAACACTCTCTGACCCATGATAGGTGCTTCCCTGCCGGAAGGCTTTACCCAGCTTCGCTAGTATGTCAGGTGGAAAAGCTGAAGCTTCATGTGCCTGAAGACCAGACTGCCGTCCTGAACTAAATTCTGCTAAGACAAGTGTTCAGTGCTCGTTCCTCCTCCGATGACCACCAGCTTCCTCCGTCCCCTCACAGCTAACTATAGTTACTCTATTTAGGCTAGTGGGATCTAAGAGGAATGTTTTCAGGGCTGGACGCTGATGAGAATCCTTTTTCCTTGCTTCTGCTTCCCTCCTCCCCTGTGGGATGCGTTTGTGTTGGCTAGTGCTCCAGTAGCCCTCTTGGTCTATGAGGGCGGGATTAAATTCTAGTTTAGGATAAGGGAGCTGAAGGACAGAGCACCTTGAAACCGATGACGAGCAGACCAGAACTTCCTGCAACTCTCCCTCTCTTCTCTCTCTGGTTTTTGGGTCACTCAGCAGTTACTCCTCGCTCCAAGCTCAGGGATCGCTGCTGGCTGGACTCAGGGGGCCATATGGGATGCCAGGGATTGACCCCAGATCGGCCGTGTGCAAATCAATCGTCCTACCTACTGTAGTGTCCCACCAGCCCTGTTGAATCTTCCATAAATAAGAAAACAGTAAGATTTGTTTGTTGAAGTCACATATTTGTGTGAACGGTTTCATGCAGTTAACCTAGCTGAGAGAGAACCTCTCCACATGGAGCTCTGTCACAGCCATTTAAAGCAGACTGAGTATCAGAAAGGAGAGGCATTTCTGATCAGTCATTCCTCAGACTCGCTGATCTAATATGTGTACCCAATAGTGTCTTTTCTTTTTAGAGTCTTTCTTGTGAGTTAAAAGAGAATACTTCAAAACTGTGTCCCTTTTGTTTGTTTTGGGCCGCACCTGGTGATGCTTGGGTTCCTCTCAGCTCTGCACTTAGGACTCACTCCAGGCAGCGCTCAGGGAACCATATGTGATGTTGAGGATTGAACCCAGGTTGGCTGCGTGCAAGGCAAACATCCTAAATGTTGTGCTATCATTCTGGACCAACTATGTCCCTTTTAACTGTTTCTGTAGTTATTCAAAATTCTGCTTCCTAGTACTAGATATAGTTATCCCCAGTCTTGGCCAGCTAACATTGAGTTTGTAGCCATCTTGTACACCATCTTGGCTGTAAAAGTGCTCCATTGCATTTTTACCATTGTTTCAGCAAGTGGAATAGAAAACAGAAAGAAAATGCTGTTATCAGTGATAATACGTGTAGTTCTCCTAAATGAAAGTCATCTGATACCAGAGGAAATTATTTAGTGTTCCCTAAAGGACTAATATTTAGCTTTAACCAGACATTCATTGTACTTAGCTCAGTGGTGTGTGTCATTGATTGTGAATGAAAAGTGCAGAATTAAAGGATGGGGACATTGGAGGTATTTAAATGAAGAATATGTGAGAATACGTAGGAAGTTTGATTTTTTATTTATCCACTAAAGAATAAAAAGTCCCCTTGTAATATATTTGACTTTTTTTATTTTTTGGATCACACCCGGCAATGCTCAGGGGCTACTCCTGGTTCTGCACTCAGGAATCACTCTTGGCGGTGCTCGGGGGACCATATGGGATGCCGGGATCGAACCCAGGCCGGCACAGGCTGGCTGCATGCAAGGCAAATGCCCTACCCGCTGGGCTATCACTCCGCCCCATCTATTTGACTCTTTGATATACTCTTATAAATACATTAAAAAGGAGAGCAGAGAATTGCTTTTATCTGTGAATTTTTTTTATCAGCTGTCTCTGTGTACAGTGTGGTGAATTGGAAGGAAAACAAGCATCAGCCCTTCACTGTAGCAGTTCAGGGAGGAGAGCAGTGACTGAGAAAATGGCTGTAGCAGAACTAAGGTTATAGACTTGGTGTGGAGGATAAGTAAAGGTTATCCCCAAGCTTGCTTTATCCCATGTGAATTATTCATGTTTTCTCCAGTACTCTGGATTCCCAGTGAGTCCCTAGAGACTAATATTTTCATGGAGACCCAGATTTCAGGCAAACATGACTTCTCAGAACTTATTTTATCTCTAACAAGATGAAGTTATTTTCTAAGAGTCTGATTTTAAAGTCGCTATGATCAATTTGCTGCTACGTGGACACCCTGGAGAGTGTCAGGCTTAGTGCAGTCACTCAGACAGAGGGGGACAGACACAGAATGATCTCCCTCGCCCATGGGTTATAAAGAAGGAGTCGGGGAATAACAAGTGACCCGAGGCTTCAGGTTCTGAGAACTGATCTGCAGAACTGACCTTAAGTGGGGGACAGGGAGGGCGTTGGTGGGGTTGGACGCTCTGGTAGAGGCTGTAGTGTTGGATCCTTGTATTCATGAAACTCCGTCATGAACACTATGTCAAGTCACCATGCTTGAATTTTTTTTTTAAAATCAAATCACAATGACCTGAGAGCTTAGTAAAGTAGAAACTTAGAAAGCAGGTAACACTGTTACTCCAGAAAGGATAATGTTATCATTTCTCACCTACTTTCTATATCCTTATTTTATTTTTATGGGGTTTGAAATATTTGACCCTGAATCCTTAGTTCCTATAATTTTTAAATGATAACCAAGCAATTGATTATCATTTGTCTGCTCACCTTCCTTGGTGCATGAGGAGTCTACATGTTTGTGGGAGGGAGTAATGTTTTTGCACTGCTTTTATTTATTCACTTACTTTTTTTAAGCTCGCCACCATTCCTCTGCTTTTATAAGCAGATTTGTTTCCATCTTCTTTTGAGAGGAGAAGGGTGGTGAGATTTTTTAAAGGAATCCTAACAAACTCTGAGCTGAACTATTTTCTTAGCATATTCCCAAGGAAGTTATTGTAGTTATCAAACAGTGTTGGGCACGGCATTAAAATGATTCTTTCAGGGATGGGTTTTGTGTTGTCAGTCTACAGCAATCTAGAAAATTTGAAAATTATTTGTTTTCATCTGTCCATCTGGCCAAGACCTCCGTCACCAAAACTGTTCCCATCTCATGGAAGGCAGCATTGCTGCCAGGAAAGCTGGGATGCGACATGGAGATACTGTTTAAGGAATGGGCAGGGAGGGGCACAGCATCTCCTCCTCTCCACTCTTCCCTCCACTCCCTCCCCCCCTCCCCTCCCCTCCCCTGTCTTCTTCTTTCCTTTCTCTTCCCTTCCCCTCCTGCCCCCTCCCCTCTCCTCCCTTTCTCTCTCTACCCCCCCTCCTCTCTCTTCCCCTCCCCTCCATTCCCTCCCTTCCTCTCCCTCCCCTCCTTCTCTCTCTTTCGCTCCTCTCTCCTCTCCCCTCCCTCCCTTCCCTTCCTCCCCTCCCTCCCTTCCCTTCCTCTCCCCTCCCCTTCTCTCTCCTCCCCTCCTTCTCTTCTCGGCTCCGGTCCCCTCCCTTCCTATCCCCTCTTCTCCCCTCCCCCTCCTTCCTCTCCCCTCCTCTCCCTCCCCTCTCTCCCCTCCTCCCTTCTCTCCCTCCCTTCCCCCTTCTCTCCCCTCCATTCCCCTTCTTCCCTCCCCTCCCTTCCCCTCCGTTCCTCTCCCCTCCCCCTCTCCCTCCCCTTCATTTCCTCTCCCTCCCTCCCCGTCATCTTCCCTCTCCTCCCTCCTCTCCCTCCCTCCCCTCCTCTCCTCTCCTCCCCTCTCCTCTCCTCTCTTTTCTCCTCTCTCTATCCCTCCCCTCTCTTTTTACTTCTACTCTCTCCTCCCCTCCCTTCCACTCCCCTCCCCTCCTCTCCTCTCCTTTCCTCTCCTCTCTCTCTTCCCATCCCCTCCCACCCCCTCTCCTCCCCTCTTTTTCCCTCCCTTCTACTCCTCAAAAGGTTGAACTACCACAAGCAGTGCTCAAGGGCTATTCTTGCCCCTGTGCTCAGGAGTAATCTTTGGCAATCTTCAGGGAACCGTATATGTTGCAAGGAATTGAACTTGGGTCAGCTGCTTACAAGACAAGTGCTTAACCCACTATACTATCTCCCCAACCACCTTCAGTAGAAATTTTTGGGTAGAAAGGGAAGGATTATATTCTAGAAATGTCCTTTTGTAATCTCGAATTTATTTCCTCAAAGTGTCATCAATGCTTTCCCATGGCTATTTTAGCCTCGTTATTAGAGTGGGGTGGTATGAGATCAGAGTTGGCGGTGACAGAACTCAGGCCACCAACCAGCCACTATGTATTTCAAGATTTAACATGAAAATAAAAAAAGAAAAAGTGGAGAATAAAAAGGCAGTGAGATAAAGTTGTGTTGAAAATTCACTAGCACTTTGAATTAACTTCTCTGCATGGCTGGTTCTGATTTAAGACCAGAAATGAGGAGACCAGATCAGAGAGCCGCAGTTGAAACTGAGTAAATGATGAGCATTTTCTCGGTATCGGGTTGGTAATTAGTTGTGTGTGGGTCATGGGTTCGTGATTAGTTCTGTTCCTTAGAGCATGGCTGCAATCTTTCATATCTGCTTAAGCTATGTAAATAATTTGCGCAGTTCTATTATGCTTTTCTATTAATCTTGGGTAGAGTGAAAAACTTGATATTTTTCTCTATGACAAACCATGAAATTTAGCAATTAAACCTTTTTATTTATTCAAAGGCGGCACTTGGTTAAAATACATTAGAACAAAACATTGCATGGGGGTTTGTAATAGTGCCGAGCGCCCTTCCTGTGCTCACCAAGTGTCGCCCTTAGAGTGATCTGATCTGATGGCTCTTTTCTCTCCTTCCCATCCAAAAGCGGATTCTGAAATTCATAGCCACTGGAGAGCCAGAGATTTCTTTGACCCTTCAAAGTTTAATATGATTTGCATTTCTCAAGTTTATCATCAGGATTACCACATTTAACCTTTCATAGATTCAGTTCATATCTCCTTAATTGGAGGGAGTCAGTAATTGTATTTCTGATAATGGTATGCCTGCATTGTAAAAGAGACACCTCTTTTACATAGCAGAATTTCTGAATAGAAATATTTCAAGACCAGACATGTAATATCAGGGTCAAGGCACTTGCTTTACATCCAATTCAAGGCCGTGATTCAATCTCCGGCCCCATATATGCTCTCCCTGTACTCACCGGGAGTGATCTGAGAGCACAGAAACAGGCAGTAGCAAACCCTAACAACTGCTGGGTGTTGGGGGGTTGGAAGGAGGGAAGGAGAGGAGAGTGAGAGAAAGAGACAGAGACTTAATATTTCAGTAGCAATGAGATCATTTATAACTTCAATCCATGAAAGTATTATTTGGGATGGAATTGTGCGTACCATAAATTTGAGCGAGATTTCCACAGCTAAACCAATACAATTATTTCAAATTCTTCTCCAATTCAACAAGCTATCACCAAATATTTTAGCTGTCACTTTTTAATTTTCTCGTTAAATGGCATCTCATTTCCTATCATTAAGTAAATAACTCACCTCTTATATATGCTTCTTGTTTTCTCATGATTTAGTTTTTCTCCCGGAATACTATGACCAGCTTTTTGGAATCTGTGAATTCCTGCAGTTGTAGATATAGCTCTGTGTGTGTGCAAAAATTGATATTACTTAAATCTCTTTCCCAGAACCCCCTTGACTATTCAGAGTTAATTTTTCCCCTGAGGTGACTGCATTCATTAATATGACATAAATAGATACCAGTGTTTTACTAAATGTGGGAAATGGTAATGGTAGATTAAAACTCACCATTGAATATACACAAAGAGACTTAAGTGATAAACTCTAAATATCTGCAGGGCTAGCCACAATGTGTAAAATAAGAGGGAGAGAGATGCAGAGACAGAGAGAGAGACAGAGAGAGAAAGAGAGGAAACAGGGGTACCTGCTATTAAGGCAGTATGGGGGTGGGCGGGAGGGTGGGGTACATTGGTGGTGGGAATGGGGCACTGGTGGAGGGATGGGTGCTGGTATACTGTATTACCAAGAACCAATTATGAACACCTTTGTAATTGTATGTTTCACGGTGGTATAATAAAAAAATTTTTAAAGAAATAAAAAAAATAAAACCAATCAGTTACTCACAGCAAGAAATTTAATCCTTCAGGGAGTATCAGTGGCATCAGGCAGAGGGCGCTCATGTGCACCTGAGGTTCCCAGCAGAGGGCGTTCATGTACACTTGAGGTTCTCAGATCACTGCTCCTGGGTCTTTTCAGAAACAATGTTTTCTCACCCAGGATACTGACTTAATAATCTGTTTATTTTAGTCCTTATTTATGTACAAGGGAAAAGTCAGATACAAATGTCTGGTGTTAATAGGTTTTACTGTTCCACCTAAAAGCAAAATGAGTTACATTTAAAATAGTACTATTGGGGTCTGAGCAGTAGGACAGGAGGTCAGGCACTTGCGCTGCACGTGGCTGTCCCCAGTTTGAATCCCCAGCATTGGACATGGTCCCCCAGCACTTCCAGGGGTCATTCCTGAGCACAGAGCCACAATAGCCCCAGAGCACTGCTGGTTGTGGCTTAACCCTTCCCCACATTCAATAGTACACATCGATGGTATTGCTAAAACAAAGTGGCTCTGCAGTGTGACTGATACTAGCGAACAAGGTATTCATGATTTTCTTTCATGTGTGCTTTGAGTTACATATTATTTGTCTACACTAAGAAGCTTGGTTCTGTGACTCTGCCAATAAGAGACCAGAGTGAGGATTTTGTCATGCTCTGCAAGATCATTGTCTTATTGGATTTGTGCATTTAGGCCTTCGCTTGTTCTCATTACTCGGGACAATTGGAATAGTAACACTTGGCCCACTTGATCATTGTGATGGAATATTATTGAACTAGGGCTCAGAAATGAAATGAAGGGGTGGGGTTGGGCAGCAAATATCTGTGTATAAAATGTATATTGGCACGTGATAGGGTCCAATGGAAATGTTACTGGCGCCCGCTCGAGCAAATCGGTGAATAATGGGATTCAAGTGATCAAGTGATCAAAATGTATATAAATTGCATAATATATGTGAACATGTTACTCCCCACTAAGTACAACAAATATTTTAAAAATACGTTCATAGTCCCTCATGATCTCTTTTAAACTCCAATGTGGAGAATATTTGCAAGGGGCTAGAACTGTGGTACCTGGCTTTCAGTGAATGCACTCGATCTGATTGGTGTACAATCATGCTGAATTAAGGCTTAAAGCATAATGCAGCAGATAGGGCCTTGCATGGAGCAGGCCACATTTGATCCCTGGCAGCCACATTTTCATCCCCAGCAACCCATGTGGTTTTCTGAGTGCCATCTGGAGTGATCCTTGAGCACAGAGCCAGGAGTAAGCTCTGAGCACCAGTGAGTGTGGTCCAATAAAATTATATACTGAACCAGGATTTATATTTAATGTGAATGAACCTGGGATCAAGCAATCCTCATCCCCATACTCTTTATTGAAATAAATATTTGCTCCACACCTTTATGTTTGGCTGTCTCTGTTACAAAATGCAGTCTCACGTTTAGCTACCTCGCCTACTGAGCTAACTGCTGCAGAACAGGCATGCAGACCATGATGGGGCTGAATAATAGTAATTAGATATAAGGACAAAGGCAGTGGCCTCTGCAGCAATGAACACATGAGTGATCAAAATGTATATAAGGCGTGGTGCCCTTTATGTGGCTATTCTGTGCTTTGTCTAAGGATGTTTCCCCAAGCTTCTATAATTGAAAGCATTCACCCGCCCCACCCAAGACTTCTCCAGCTCAGTTCTCCTACTTTGTAGCTGTGTGGTTTTATTCCTGTTGGAAATAGAAACATTATGAGGATCCAGTGAACTTGTGCATCAAAATGGTCTGCTCTGAGTTCAGCACCTGCTCAGCAGCACCGGGCGATTTTTCTGGCTCTGAACAGAACCACTAGTACTACAAAAATAGCATTCAGGGTGCCTGATTCCTGCTTAATTTTATAGATGGGGCAGAACAAGTTAAGGTCTGAAAAGAGGCTTTACCTCTCTTTGCATCTATATTTCGTTACTGTGTGTTGTGGTGCTTCACCCCAGAACCATCCAGCGTATTATTAGCTCCTCTTGCCGCCTTCCACTGTGCCCTTGAGTCCAATTATATCCTGACCTTGCTACCTCCTGGCTACCCACTGACTCTGCCCTTTTGACCTTTGCAGACGTAGCAGCCCCTCAACCTCTTTAAATTCTCAGAGTTGTCCTTCCGGTTGTGTTCCGTCTTCCCCATCTGTCTTGGGGGATCCGACGATGAGTTTTGCCAGCACAGGACTGGGTCGATGATCCATTCTGATGCCTGTAGAGCAGTGCCTAGACACCAGCGTTATCTATTTTTCCCCTTAGTCAGAGTTTTCTCCATGGACATTTTCTCTTGGTTCTCAATACTGAATTAGGTTTAATATGTTCATTTAGTTGAGGTGAAAACCAATAGTTTTATTTTGTATTATAGTATTTATGTTGTTTATGTAAACTATTTTATGAGCTCTGATTTTTTAAATCGATTCTGTTTGACTTTCTAATATAAAATTATGTAATGTGCAAATAAGCATTTTTATTCCCCAATATTTTACCTCTTTTTAACTGTCATTTTGCATTGAACTCTGCTCCCAGCTAAGTAATGATCATGGTAGGTAGTTTGTTCTTGGAGTGCTCCCAGTGTCTAATTTTGATAAATGGAGACTGATAATGAAAAATACTCTCTCTAATGAGAGAAATACTACAATTAAAAGGTCCATACAATTGAACTTTCACAATGACATGGCAGTTTTATCATATAATAGTGCCTTGTTTATATACAGTAGATATAACATCCATAAAGAGAAATTATTTCAGGAGAATAATATATGGCCTGAAATGAATGAGCCCATCCTGTTTAATCAGAATTCTGTCTTGGTTGATTCTACAATGAGAATGCTAACTTCTGTGTCTAGTTAGAGAGTTTTGAGAGGACTTAGGCCAAAATGTGCCTCTCCTCAGCTGAATGCATATGAAGTTACACACTACCTAGGCACAAAAGCAAATAAGAGGCAGACTACATCAGGTATGATCTGATTAAGGTGGCAGGTTGATTTTTTTCCCAGAAGAGGAAAAGAAATTCTTTCTGGGTAATATCACTTAAAGCCATTAAAAGGGTAATACCATTTAACTATTTAAAGAAATACCCTTTAAAGCATGTATTTAAAGAAAATAATACCCTTCTAAAAGGGTAAGAATTGATTATTCAGGGTGAGGAATATTTTTTTTTCCTTTTTGGGTCACATCCAGGGGCTACTCCTGGCTCTGCACTCAGGAATTACTCCGGCGGATGCTGGGGATCGAACCCAGGCTGGCACAGGCTGGCCATGTGCAAGGCAAACACCCTACCCGCTGGGCTATCGCTCTGGCCCATGGAATATTCGATATTAAAATGGCCTTGGGAATATTCAAAGCCCAATAGCACATAAATGTGCATTATAAATCCACTAGTGAGTAAAGATTGATTAGTAACTTTTCAGTTTTGTATATACAATATCTTCTAATCAAAAGTTATAGATACACGAAAGACAGGTATGTAAGCTCAAATGGAAAAAGGGAAAAAGTTAAATAGAAACTTAAAGACAAAATGTTACTAGAGGGGTTGAAGTTAGGATGTATGGACTTCTACATGACACAGATAGTATACTGTGGAGATAGAGTTAAAAACTGAGAAATTTCACAAAGTATTAAAATTTTAGGTAGGGGAAAGAAAATAGGAAATTTTATAATGACATTTTTATTTCTAAAATTAAGAACTCTCTTGTTGATTTGATAGCAGATGAAACACCATAATAGGCAGTTAATAACCTGGAAGAGAGATTAATAGAAAAGACCAAACTGAAACTGAGAAAAGATATTATTTATATGTAGTACTATCAACTCATGAGTTCAGAAGAACTGACTTTTTGCCAGATATATCCCTGCCTCTGATAGGTATTTAACTCTTTAGATTTTATCTATTTATGTATAAAGTGATATTTCCTAACTTAAATTTGCATTTTACTCATTACAAAAGTTTATCATTTTTTTATTTTGTTTGAAGTGTAAATGCTCTTTTCTGAGAAATATTGATTCATCTATTGGCTTTGATATCTGCAGAGTCATTCATAATTTTCTTATGAATTTGTACATCTGTTTGATTAAGAGTTATGGTCTTTGTTATCACCAAATAACTACTAGATCTACATAAGAAAGTGTAATTGATAATGCTGTTATATGCAGAGACTTAGACTGAGTGAATTTTTTGATGAAAAGAATTAGCTTTTACTGCATGAGTTTAAGCCACCGTAATAAGAAATGTTATCATTATTTGCTGTAGTTCAGAGTATCACATTTGTGTGTACATGTATTTGATAATTACCCATATACTTTAGCTTGTAAGAATGGTAGAAGCTGTTGGAGTGAACTTTTTTTTTCAATTAAGCTTCTTCTTGACTCTTAAAAAAAATCTCAAATTAGTTATTTCCTATTATTTTATTCTTATGATCTAATATAACCACTCTCTGCTTTTTACACTGATCATTTTTGTAGCTAAAATGAAGTAGTTGTTGTTTTTCATGCATTTTGAAGTATCACTCTGTGGATACCATATGAGAATGTGTCTGTGAGAGTTAAGTGTTATTCTCTAGTTGAACTAAAATCATTCTGTTATTGGCCTCGGTCTGCATAAAAAATTCTGTTCATTTCTCCCTGCTGTTCTAGGTGGCAGGCCTCTAAGGTTATGCTAAAGTAATTATGTTATAGAAGAATCCTAGTTAAACCTAAGGATTATTTACCTGTTTGGATTATGAAAGCTGACCATACAAGTTTTACTACTTGCACGTTACTTAACCCTGGGCAAATGAAATAGCTATTCTAGGTCTTTTCATTATCAACTAAATGAAGTTGGCGATAGTATCTATCTCTCAAAATTAAATGAAATAATGCATGTCAAGGACTACCCCAGAGCAAGTACTTAGAAATGAAAGCTTCGTCAGCATTTCTAGTAAAACCTATTCCCATTGTGGGTAAGGTACAAAGAGCTAATAACCATAAAAGTGCAGAGGTCAGACTTGGGAATTAAGGAATATGTGAAGATTGTTCTTTGGGAACAGAGGAGCTAGTTCAAAGAGTGGTGTCTTACTTGAATGAGACCTCAGTAAATCTGATCACTGTTATGCCCTCAAAACAGCACCACTGGGACCGGAGAGATGGTGCAGTGGGCAGGGCATTTGCCTTGAACTCATTGAACCCAGGGTTTGATCCCCAGTGCTACAGGTAGTCCCCCAACTCACCAAGAATGATCCCTGAGCACAGAACCACAAGTGAGCCCTGAGCATGGTCAGAGATGACCAACAAACCCACCACCAAACAACAACAACATCTATTTTTAAAAAAATGCACCACAGCTAGGTGTAGTCCTGGTAGACCCCAGTACCTTGGGCTGAAGCAGCATGACGTTGTGGCTCTCCAGTTTGGGACCCTCTGGTCTGGCTAACCTGAGACCCTCTGAGCACTGCTTGGAAACTCTTTCCTCCCACCCCTCACCCTCCAAATTAAATATGTCTTCTTTTCTAAAATTGTCACTCCTTTGCAGGAAAATATAAAGTCCTACGTAGCTCTTCCGGCCATTAGCCCTTTTTAATATGTAGCTCATTAATTGAGATCTATGAGACCAGGATTCTGGGGCTGGAAGACAGGGTGACAGTTTCTGTGCAGGCACCTAACCTGTTTGCTTCCTTGCACCATAGGTCTGCCTAGACATTCATTGACTGTCAACAGCTCTGGCCCTGGAGGGGCCACCAAACACCAGAGGCCTGGAACACGCAGGCACCGCAGACCCCAAGCATCACAGCACGCTTGGACCCTCACACTGCATTGCTGAGCTAATTGGCCCTGCCTCTCCAGCAGGAGGGCCCCAGGGCCTCCTGAACTCTGCTTTGGGAACCTCCTACTAGTGCCCAAAGACAGAAGTCTTATAATTCATTATAAAGAAAATCTGTGGTAGATTCATTTCAAGATTGTTTTTTCAATCATTCATTGATCAAACCCAGGGTTTCATGTAGGTGAAGCTTGTGACTTGAGCCACGTCCTGGCCTCTCAAGGGTTTTTGAGTATTTATTTAAACATTTTCCTGGTGTCTCCTGGAACATGGCGCTATCAGCTCTAGTACTGAGACATTTGTGCTTGCAGAGACCAATGCTGCTCTTCCTAGGTCCCTGAGGCAGCATCCTAAAAGGCTTGGTGCACATGAAGAATCCAAGTGAGAGCATGATAAACAGTAAAAGATTACAAGACAGTTCTGAAGGACTGTTCTTTGCTTTCACTGGTCGTCTCTGATACGTCAGCTTTAATTCTCATGGTTCTCAAAACTTCAGTGTCAGCATCTTTGGAGAAAGGTGTCTTTCAGAATTATTTATTTTAAACACAGAAAACTTACACTCCCTTTTACTTTGGGAATTTGTTAGAAGTAATACGGATGATTTTTATATTGGGGTAATATTCCCCATGTACTGGGAAGTGGTTTTTTCTGATGTTGCTGATTATAAAATATGGTTGATAATTTATTTTTTCCTGGGTGTCTTTGGTATGCCTGATTGCTATCTGCATTACTTTACACTAACCATCGTATCTCTTTCTAAAATACAGTGTTATTTCCTCACCGACAGAGGAAATTGGTCCTGAGCAGCCTATATAATAAATAACAACATTTGTTTTCTACAATTACGTCAGAAGTCATATCCATCTATTCTATCCTGTATATGTTCTAAGTATTTTAAAATAAGAATATTGGGTTAAAACCCAATATTTGTGAGTTAATTTTGTAATGATAATGTGGTTAAAATTTAAGTTGGTAATCATTTTCCTTAATTTATTTGGGATAGGAGGCAGTGCTCAGGAGTCCTAGAGGTCTTCAGTAATGGGTTGAAGGTGATCTTCTGTTTGGGTCTTTTTTTTTTTTTCTTTTTTGGGTCACACCCGGCAATGCTCAGGGATTTCTCCTGGCTCTGCACTCAGGAATCACTCCCGGCGGTGCTCGGGGGACCATATGGGATGCCGGGGATCGAACCTGGGCAGGCCTGGGCCGACCACGTGCAAGGCAAACGCCCTACCCGCTGGACTATTGCTCCGGCCCTGTTTGGGTCTTTGAAGGTGCTTTGGGGACCACACTCCATGTGCTTGGAAAGGGAGGTACCGGCGGTGTTCCCGGGGCCAACTAGTGAACTATGGAGACAGGAAACTAGCAGTTCAATGCATTGTTCCCTAGAACTTGCTAACTGGGAAGAATCTGTGGGCTTACACTAAGTGCTTTTGCATAAGATGACTGACTAGCTTGCTCATACATTGCATTCACTTTGCACCAGCTTAAGGGTCAGACATGTGCATGTTCCAAAAATGCAGAGGAACCTTCCCTCCCTGTGTGTGGACTTTGTTGACTACTTGGTCACCATAGCTCACCCTGCGGGATCTGCTTATCTTCTAGGAATGGGGCTTGGTTCATTAGCAGAAATAATCTGGTCGTGACTTCCAGGTTGTGGTTCAGGAAAAATGGGAATGGGGACATGCAGTGCCCGCACCCACAATGCTCAGGGTGCACTCCTGGCGCTATGCTCCCGTGGTACTGGAGACCATGGTGCTAGGAAGCGAACTGAGACCAGCTGCACGCTAGGCAGCACCTTACCTCCTGTGCTATCCCTCCTGCCCTAAGAAATGAAACAAAATGATGGCAACAACTAAATAGTTTCAGGAATCTTTGAAACAGAAGGTAGGCATATGAGTTGTACTTCCACAGGGCGGGAGGTTATAGTTATGTACATTGTGGGTGAGTTTCTTAGCTGCTGTGCCCAACCAGTTTAGCACATACTTTGAGTAAAATTGTCTTGAGGGTAATGCATGGACTCAGCTTCTAATCCCAGGGGCTCATGGAGTCCATTGGCGATCATGAGCAGCTGCCTTTTGTAGCACAGTCTCTCAGAGATAGAGTCCAGGGCTCAGCTCCTGAGGGAGAGAAGGAATGAGTGCTGCGTGTGGCTGTAGGGAAGCTCGGCATGGGGGCACTGGACCCACATTTAGTTCTTGAGCCGTGACAGGTAACGGCCAGTCAGGTATCTAGAGCGGCTGATGCTGATGACATGTCACAATTGCGGTCCTGTGTGCAGTGATTCCCAACCACCATTATCCTCCAGTTTTCTTCCACCCTGTCTCTTGTAAATATGTCCAAACCGATGGCTACTGAGACTTCCAGCAAGCAAATATCGACATATTAATAAACTAGAATCGGTTCCCAACAAGGCAACTGCTCCTTTGTTCCTCTCATTTACTTACTTAGCCATGATGATTTACAGTTTCACAAGCCAACACCAGATGCACCACCAAAGTGTCTGTTTCCTGCCACCCCCTTATCTCAGGGTTCCCCCTTTCCCTGCCCCCCCATTTTAAAAATATGCCTGTTATCTTCTAACTGGGCTTGTGCCAAGTGGGAGGGTAGGATCTGTTCCTGGGGAAGCTCTCTGGATGTGGGGGGCAGCTCTCAGCTGAAACTGTCGAAGAGCATCGAGTCTTAGCTCCTGACTGACATCAGGGTCAATATGGGAGCGAGGGTTGGCTTTCGGTGGCCAGGAGGGGAAAGGCATGAGGGGCCTCTCTGCTGCTCCTTTTTACAGCTCTCCCAGTGGCACTGACTTTCATTTCTGGCCTCTGTCTTGTGCGCTGTGACTTGGAAGAAATTATTCAACATTTTCGTGAGTGTTTGGAACAGGCTATTGACTGCCCAGACATAGAAGCTTGGTTTCATCCTGAAATTTCCTCTCTTTGTATTTCCTGCCTCAGGTAAAATAAATAAAGAAATCCTGTTCCCTTTTGATCTTCATTTCAGGTTATACCAAATGTAAGGCTGAAACTCTTCAAAGGAATGGGGTGGGCTTAGACTGCCGCTCTGTTCTCTAGTGCAGTTACTCAGATTTCTATGGAAGAGCTGGAGAGATAGTACTGGGCTTAAGGTCTTGCCTTGTGGACAGCCAACCATGGTTCCGTTACAGGCACCACTTATGGTTCCCTGAGCACCTCCAGGAGTGATCCCTGAACACAGATCCAGGAGTAAAGTATGCACCAAAAACCAAAACAAAATAAAACAACTCTATAGTAGTGGTAGAAAGGTGATCACAGGCTTTGCTGACAGTAATTGACAAAAAAGCAAAATCTAGGTAAATGTGGGCATGCTGGGGCAACCTTTCCAGCTGTAAGTTCATATAGGTTTGGTTCTCATGCAAAGCATCAGGCTCAGCTTCCATTCTTTAGTGAGATTCCGGCCTTACCTCACACGTAATGTGCGGAGTAAAAATAATTTAGAATGCAATTACTAGTTGGAAAGGCATTAAAACATAGAGCACATAGTAACTTTCCAAACAGATTGTTTTTAATAATCCTGTGCCTCTGGGACACCCGCCATTCCCTCTTTGTTCCCTTTTATTTCCTCCTTCTCTAGACTGTCCACTTCCTCTTCCTTGGGCTGCAGTGAAATCTTTCCAAGATCATTACCTTAGTGCCCCCTAATGAAATGTAAATAAAATGAATGATTACAGCTTGATTATGGGTCCAGTATTTACGAGGCTCCTAGTAACTTGCTGCATAAATTTCAGTATGTGAGTAAATTCTCTTAGGGACAGTCAACGTGAGAGTATTTTATTTTTCTTTCCTATTTTTTATGATGTACTAATTCTTTTCACCTCTGAATTCTTTATTGTTCTTTCTGCCCTAGAAGAAGTAGGATCCTAGAAAATGTCTATATTTTTTTGTTCTGTCTGACTTTTATGGTCCCTGTAGGGTTTGGGCCAGACCTGAGTTTCTGCCTGGCCTTGACCTGTCAAAGAAGCAGAGAAATAAAGGAGCATAGTTTTTCTCTTCCATTCTGATCCTGAATCCATCTCCACACAAAGGAAAGTGTATGAACATCTCTCCTTTACCTTTTCTCTGAAAGCATATCAAATTTCAAGTCTACGCTTGGAAGAAAATCTCAAGGGAATGGTTAAGACTACTCTGGGATTACTTAGGTGTTTCAAATGCCTTAAGCTTTCCACTTTGTCATCTAGATATTGGAAGTCTCCCACTCCCTTTACTACTCAATACCACTTCCTTCTGCAGTCTCTTTTCTAGAAGAATCATAATGCAGTTTCATAGCCCCTGACTTATCCCTGCTTTCACCCTGGTCCATCCTATGGAACATTTTCCATGGCAAAAGATAGAGCAACCCCTGTTGGGCAGGAAGCCCTGGGTCCCAAAGAAAAGGGAAATTGAAATTTTTGTTTGCTTTGTTTTGTGGACACACATATTGTAGTGCTCAAGGCCTCTGTGCTCAGGGATGACTCTTGGCAGGCTTGAGGGTTTATATGAAATGCCAGGTTGAAAACAGATCAGCTATGTTGCTATACTTTCTCTCCAGCCCTTTTCTCAGTTCTGTTGGATGCTCAATTTTCAGTTAGATGTATGAGAGTGTGGATGCTACTTGACATCTTAATGTTGTGTTTCAGAATGCTGTTCTTTCAGAGTCAAAACTTGTGATAGATAACTTTTACTTATCTCATGTGGTCTGTGAGCTTTTAAGTTTTGATTTCCTTAAGATATAAAGGAAATTAAGTGTCTAGATGAGAGATTTTCCTATGAAGTGATTGTCACTCTTCCTCGAAGGCCAGAGTTGGATCCCAAACTGGAGACTGAAAGGCTCATACTGGAGGCTCAACAGACTGAAGCCCATATTTTGCCTCTCTGATCCTTGGGTTAAATCCTCAGTATCACATGGTGCCCCAGACATGAGCTTTTCTTGGCTCACTCTCGGTGTGGCCCCGAAGAAAAGTAAATACATTTCATAAGCTATTCTATCCTGAATAATGTTTGTAAAGAAGGGGCTTGCATGTGAAGGTACTGATAGCTTAATGTGCACAGGTAAGAGTTTCCAGATAATCCAAGGAATAGAAAGAAATAGCAGAGATGAGAATCTGTGATGTATATTTGAATAAGATCATCACAGAGTGAAAGATTCAGTTCTGTTGGAATGTGGGGAAATGAGATTTGGATATCCTGGTTCTGGGTTTTGGAACATCTGGGAACTGAGGACTGAGACTGAAACAGGAATGTCCTGTCCAGTCAGAGGCGCAGAGATGAGACACCAGGAACATGACGTATATCCATTAATATTTTAAATGATCACCAGCTGGATGGGGCAGCAGCTCTCATCTTGGCATCTGACTAACTGCAGCTAACTGAGTTGAGCTGACTGACTTGAGCTCACTCCCTTGAGCTGACTGACTTGAACTGACTAACCACCTCCCCAAGGACCCCAACTCTCTTATCCCCTCATCCCAAAGGGAAACCCAGCTTAAAGTTTGCATGGTTTACATTACAAAAACAGTTCACATTCATTGCATAGGACTTAGGAATAATAATAAGGAGACAACCAGGAACCAAAACCCTGCAGGGGGTGCTATCTAGGTAAGAGGAGATGAACAAAAGAACACATTACAGTTGCTAATGCAGCCTTCCAACTAGCCCATGATAGCAAGGACATGTCAGACAGAAGAACAAGAAAAACCTGTTTTCTGCCTAACTTTAAGCATCATCCATTAAACTCCATCTTGGGCTAGTTATAGCCAACAAGGAAATGTGCAGAGAAATGACCTAGGATAGCCTTGTCTGTGTAACTGCAGCTTGATTAACAGTCTCACTAGGGAATTCTACATACTAACTCTATTGGAGACAGTCTGCCAGAATGCCCCGTGTATCTGTTAACAGGCAGTATCCATCAGACCTTCCTTCACATATCCTTAGATCTACCTTCTGCCAACAAAGACATTAGTGGTGTTACTTCTACATGCTCTGAGTGGTCGCCAGGTGGTTCTCTGCTGATCTGGAAGCCTTTCTGTGTTTCCTCTGTCTCTCTGCCCCTGGTGCTGAGCTTGTTGTTTCGGCATCTCTTCCTTAAGGCAGCTTCCAAGCTCCATGATGTTGCTGCAAGTCTCACATCCATCTGCTTACTTGCCCAGCTGGAGTTAACTACATCACTCAAACTTAACTTCTCCAGGTGTTTCAGAACAATTTTGATTCTTCTCATCCAGAATGGTAACCAAGCTTTCTAGACACAACCTTTCAGTTGAATTGAATGAATTCACCATAGACCCTGAGCTTGTCATGATCATCAATCCTTTCTTTGCATTGTCAGATACTGATGGAATGATGGAATGCCCCTGTATGATCATTGTGCTGCTTCAGCACCTAGAAAATGGGGAACAGAAAAGGCCCCACCCCTGGCCTCGGGTGCTTATGTTAGTTCTAGCGAAACTTTCTCCTGATTGTAAGCACCAGTTGCTCTGAAAGTGAAGAGCACCAAGTCCAAGGGAGCTAACTTAGATGGGGAGAATGGGGAGAACCTCTTTGAACAAGTGTTATTTGGTAGATTTGGGGATTAGGATAGAAGACAAAGAAAGAGGTGGCAATATTTCTGGTGGAGGGAAGCATTAGGCTGAGAGGAGGAGGTGGTGTTGAAAGGTGGGAAAATGTCATGTATAAAACACTATCAGCAACAGTGTAGTAAACCCACAGAGCAAAAACTTACAGGGGGGTTGTGGGGGTGGGGGGCTGAGACGCTCTGCTCATAGAGACCGGCCAGTCAGTGCCAGGCAAATGGGGCCGGGGGAGGGAGCATTGGTGGAGGGATTGTTGTTTGAACAGTAGATCGCTAGATCACTAGACATCCCGTTGTTCATCGATTTCCTCGAGCAGGCACCAGTAACATTTCCATTTGACCCTATCACATGCCAGTGTAGCCCAATGGCATCTGGTTGATTCAGGAAAATGAAGAGCCTCAAACCATTCATTCATGGTCTTCTTGTTTATTTATTTATTTGTTTGTTTATTCATTCATTTGTTTATTTATTTATTTATTTATTTATGGAGATGTTACTGGTGCCGCTGGAGCCAATCGATGATGAACGGGAAGACAGTGATACAGTGATATTTATTTTTTGTTCAAATTTTATTACACCATTTCAGACATACAGTTGCAAGATGCTCGAGTTTTGGTTCCATATGTAAGTGCAGTGAGAATGGTGGAGTCGAAGAGTTGTGCCCAGAGCCGGAGGTTCTTTGTCTTTTTTCACTATTTCTTCGATGCCTTTGAAGGCATTCCATGCCGCTCTCTTCCTCCAGTGCAGCTCCGGTTTTAAGTCATTCATCATGTTGACTTCTCGACCTAGGTACACATAACTGCTGCATTCAGAGATGTTTGTTCCATTGAGAGTGAATGGGGCCTCTGGAACTAGTTCATTTTTCATGAGCATAGTTCTGTTGAGATTCAGCTGTAGACCTATCTTTCCACATTCTTGATCAAAGTCAGCCAGCATTTGTGCCGCTTGGCTAATGTTTGGTGTTATTAGAATGATGTCATCAGCGAAGCAGAGGTGGTGTAGTTACCAACCATGTAGCTTCACTCCCCATTCCTTCCCATTCTAATTTTCGCATGATGTTCTCAAGGGTGGCGCTGAAGAGTTTTGGTGAAATGGTATCACCCTGCCTGAAACAAAATCCTAAATAACTTTGTAATTTTATGGTGACTATGTTTTAAAAAATTTAGAAAGTGTTATTGGGTGTAAATATTTTAATTAGATGAAGCAGAAGTGTTATAAAATAAACTTCGGGCACTTCTCATTCATCTTAATTTTCTTCAAGGCAGTGACATCATAGGTCTTTTACATATTTGCTTAAATCTTACAGTACCAACCAAACAGGTAATTTAGATGCTACCAAAGAAAAATAGAGCAGCTGAAAATGTAACACGTATTTATAAATAATAATGACGTGAATGGAAAGAACATTAGTGATAATATATGGTGAATGTGGAGATGATAGAGCTGAGAAGTACATATGCCACTAGAGAATGAAGGTAATAATTTCGATAATGGGAAGGTCTGATTGTAGACTGCAGTTTTGCAGTTTTGTAACAGACGGTATGTGAGCAGATATACAAGATGCCATGGCAGTCGTCAGAAGTTTGCCGCATTGTTCAGAAACAGGAACAGTGTCTTTTTGCAGTCCTCAAAACCCAGAATGTTCAGTATACTCATACCAGACACTTTGGTTTCTTGGGGGGGAGAAGGTGTTTTCATTTTATTTATTATTTATTTTTGGTTTGGGGGCTACAACTAGGAGTGTGCATGGCCAATTCCTGGCTTTGTGTTAAGGGATCACCCCTCGTGGGCCTAGGAACCATATGGGATACCCAGGATCAAACCCATGTTAGCCACAAGGGAAAATGCTGGTCTAGCCCATGTATTTATTTAGGCTTTGGTGCCACACCTGGAAGTGCTCAGGGCTCACTCCTGACTCTGTGCTCATGAATCAGTCCTGACAGGGATTAAACCTGGGTTGGTCATATACAAACCAAATATCCTTCTCGCTAAGTTCTAGTTCTGGCCAGGGAGCAGGTGTTTCCAACACAGTAGTATCAGCATTAAATCAACTAAATAAAAATGACGTTAATTAGGATGAATGGATCTAAATTGAACGTCACATTGTAATTATAGACAATTCTTTCACACTTCACTTTCCAATATTTTAGGAGCATTTGTAATTATAGACAATTCCTTCACACTTCACTTTCCAATATTTTAGGAGCATTTGTTGAATTGATACTTTTATGAGTATATAGCAAGCAATCTCAATAAATTATCCAAAGGATACCATTAAAGGATCTTTCTTCTTCCTAGCTGGACAAGTTAATCATTGCCTCTCTGCTGACCTTTCCTCATTTCCAAATAAGGATAAGAATAAGACTAGATTAAAATCTAAGAGTTCGACACACTAAAATGTTACAATACGTAGTACTAGACATTATTATGTGAATATTGTCTGGGATCTTGGAAATAACATCTCCTAAATAAATTTTGACTAAAAGAAGAAATCAAACTACAGTTAGAAATACTTTAAAATATATTGCTAATGGTCAACCCAGATATTTAAATAGTAAATTTCCCGTTTGCTCAGTTGCAGTTGGCTTGTGTTTTTCAGCTCGTTCCTGTAGAGTGATGTGTTTCTTGTCTTTAGTTCATTCCTGTAGTGTGATACATTTCTTCTCTTTAACTGATTCCTATAGAGTGATTTTCTTTTTCCAACTTTATTTAAACACCATGATTTACAAAGTACAAAGTTTTTCACAATACAGTTATTAGATTCATCAGTCTATACCAATCCCACCACCAGTGTGTTCCCCCACCACCAGAGACCCTCATTTCCCCATAGCCAGCTCCAATTATATTGACCATTACAGCCCATGTAAGGGAATAGTAGTGATAAGGTCATGATTTTCTGGATTGTTATGTCCAAGTCTGGCCGATTTCTGTTCTTGCATTCACTCTCTGAGTTTCTAGAACTTAGTGGGTTTCTACTAGTCGACCCCAGACCCACCACCACTGCACCTACAGACAATATTTATCTTAGGTTTTTTTTCTCAACCTCTGTTTGAACTTGACCTGCGCATACACTGAATAATCTGTTCTATATTGCTTGTTTGAGCTAATTATCTAAATACGGTTGATGAATATATTCTTAGATGAAAGTCACTGGACATTATTGAATCTCCATTGTGCCATTTGAGCCCACTGTATAGGAAATTATCAATATTTTCCCACAGACCACATATGCCCACACACTTGTGATTGTATGCTCCATACTTAATTCTGTGAAATGTGATGGGATACCTGGTCCATCAGGATATCACGTGGCCACTTTGGAGCCACGCGGGCAGCACGGGGAGAGCCCACAGGCAGCAGCTCTTCCATGCACCTGTGTCCCTGGATCATGGCCGACTGTGCCAGCAGCAGTTCTGGGCAGGCCGGAATGATGTGTTCCTTGTCTTCAGCTGTGACCCATCTCATCCACTTACATGACCACTTGATACTCTGCAAAGTTCACTGGTCTCTACATTGAACAAGATGCTTTTTTAAAAAAAGTATTTCCTAGTATTCTTGAAATGATGCTATATTTGTATGTTTATTTGTTTGTTTGTTCATTTATTTATTGCTTTTTGGGTCACACCCGGCAATGCTCAGGGTTTACTCCTGGCTCTGCACTCAGAAATCTCCCTAGCAGGGCTTGGGGGGACCATATGGGATGCCAGGGATCAAACCTGGGTCTGCCATGTGCAAGGCAAACGCCCTACCCACTGTGCTATCTCCCCAGCCCCGAAATGATGCTTTATTATATTGATTTGTTTTCAATCATCCATTCATTCATTCATTTATTGCTTTTTGGGTCATACCCAGCAATGCTCAGGGGCTACTCCTGGCTCTACACTCAGGAATCACTCCTGACACTGCATGGGGGACCATATGGGATGCCGGGATCAAATCCAGGTCAGCCACACGTAAGGCAACTCCCTACCCACTGGACTATCGCTCCGACTCATTATTGATTTGTTTCTAATTTAACTGTTTCAAGTAGAGCTATAAATGTTTTTCCTTTGGGAGGAGAACAGAGGGTTTGGGCCATATATATCTAGCTGAAAGCAGTTTGGTGTTGGGAATTGAATCTGGTGCTGGAAATTGAACTCCATGTTGGGCATTAAACCCAGGCCTTCCAGTGTGCCATTGTTGTGCTCTCTCTGTCCCACCTCCCTCAACCCTTTATCTTTTCTTCTTTTTATTGTCAGCATTGTCATGGTGACCATGTTGTCGTGGTGATGCTGTCAAGGTCTCCCTCATACCTGGCTGCAGCTCACACTTGAGTTGTGCTTCTGGAGGTTACACATCCATTGTGCTGATTGTGGACTAGCCCCTGGTGCTCACTGAGGTTTGCATTTCTTTAGTTTCAGAGCTTGCTGCTTGCTCATGAAGGCCTGATCCTGCTCACAGGGCTGCTCCCAGGCATGCTTCTTGCCATGCTTTTTTCCCACTTGGCTGTGGCATGGGCAGGAATCACTTGCTGTCATGGGAAGTCACAGCCAACAGACCAGCGGAACTGTGCATGTGAAGACACTGTGGAGTCGAGTTCTAGGACCCGAGCCAGGGGTGTCGGACACGTGCTTTAGGCCTGTGCATGCAGGAGGACCCAGCCAGGGCATCAGACACGTGCTTTAGGCCTGTGCATGCAGCGGGACCCTAGACAGGGCGCGACACGTGCTTTAGGCCTGTGCATGCAGGCGGGACCCTGAGCCACGGCGTCAGACACATGCTTTAGGCCTGTGCATGCAGGCGGGACCCTAGACAGGGCGCCAGACACGTGCTTTAGGCCTGTGCATGCAGGCGGGACCCTGAGCCAGGCATTGGATGCATTTGCGCTAGCAGCTCCTGTTGACCCAAGAAATGCAGTGTGCACAAACCCTGCCAGAAGTACTCATATTTTTCTCTGTGTTTCATTGTGGACTAATTTTTTGGTCTTTGCATATTCAGAAACCTTTTCTGATTTTCCTCCTTAACCCTCCCATATACATATGTGACCCGGTATGACATCATGGCCCATACTCAGTGAAGCCAAGCTTTAAGCCCCATACCTGAAAGATGGAAATTGAGGAAAGTTGTTTAGGTTTCCAAAAGGGGTTTGGCCTTGGAACTGCCATCATCTATATTTTCTTCTGTGATTTTTTTTTTTTTTTTTTTCTTTTTTGGGTCACACCCGACAACGCTCAGGGGGTTTCTCCTGTCTCTGCACTCAGGAATTACTCCTGGGCAGTGCTCAGGGAACCATATAGGATGTCAGGAATTGAACCCAGGCCGGCCTGGGCTGGCTGCGTGCAAGACAAATGCCTTCCCCTCTGGGCTATTGCCCCAGCTTCTTTCATGAGTTCTTGATATCCAAAGAGACCAGTTACTTTGTGCTTTGGGACTACCTCTTACAGGTTCAAGTAAAATAGTTGACTTTGGGGATCAGGTCTTAGGAGAGAAGACATTTTGATTTCAAAAATTGAAAATGCATATTGATGAAGGTGTGAAAAATACCACATTAATAGTAGTGTGTTGGGGGCCAGAGTGATAGTCCAATGGGTAGGGCATTTGTCTTGCATGCAGCTGGCCCATGCCGGCCTGGGTTTGATCCCGGCATCCCATGTGGTCCCCGAGCACCACCAGGGAGTAATTCCTGAGTGCAGAGCCAGGAGTAGCCCCCTGAGCACCGCCGAGTGTGACCCAAAAAAAAAAAAAAAAAAGTAGTGTGTTGAGGCCAGGGAGACTGCTCAGAAGGACCGGAGGGCATGCTTTACATGTCACAGGAGACTGCAGAGAAGGGCCAGAGCATGTGATGCTTTACATGCAGGAAACCTGGACTGAATTTACAGCACACTCAAACACAGCACAAAGTGTGATTCCCTTTGCATTGCCTGACTGTGGCAGTCGACACAGATTAGGAAGACTTTGTCTTTCCTTCTACACACAGCACTACACATCCAACACATCCAAGAAAATGGAGTGATCATAAGGCCATGTTTTTCCAGCCTTCTGTTTCACCTCTTTTATCACTTAGTAGAACTTTGGATAAGGGATGAAATCAAAGATGGTTGTATTTGTTTGTTTGTTTGTTTGTTTTTGCTTTTGGGTCACACCCAGCAGTACTCAGGGGTTACTCCTGTCTCTGCACTCAGGAATTACTTCTGGTGGTGCTTTGTGGACCGTATCGGGTGCCGGGGATTGAACCCAGGCTGGCCATGCAAGGCAAACCCCTCCCCCATGGTGCTGTCACCCTGGCTCCCAAAGATGGCTGTTAAGGCAAATCACTTTGGATTAATCTGTCTCTGCTACCTTCCTTTCTTTCCTCTCCCCTTCAGTATCATCAGCAAAAAGTTTTGCATAAGAATACTTATTAGGGCCGGGTGATAGCCCAGCGCGGTAGGGCGTTTGCCTTGCACGCGGCCTAAGCAGGCCTGGGTTCGATCCCCAGCATCCCATATGGTCCCCTGTGCACCGCCAGGAGTAATTCCTGAGTGCAGAGCCAAGAGTAAGCCCTGAGCATCGCCAGGTGTGACCCAAAAAAAAAAAAAAAAAAAAAGAATACTTATTAAGGTGAGAAAGCATTTACACTAGTTTTCTTCTTATTCCCAGTGTCTCATGTAGTGTACAGTAGATTTTGCTGAAGAAATGGTGGTTTTTCAAGCATGCGACTTGCTTTTTCTCTGCTCATCTCCATGACATGCACTGCTGCCAGTACCGTCTTTCTGGTGTTTTATTTCCATGACTTCATCAGGGAAATACATGCTGGGATCATCTAGTATGAATTGATTAGGTCATCAGAGCATTACGTAATAATAAGCATGTGCTTGACTTGCTGTTATATAGTGTTCGTTGGGATGAAATTTTTTTTGAAAGATGAGCATTTGTAAAAGAATATGGGCTTTGGGGCCAGAGCCATAGTCCAGCAGGTAGGGCATTTGCCTTGCACGCGGCCGGCCCATGCCGGCCTGGGTTCGATCCCGGCATCCCATATGGTCCCCGAGCACCGCCAGGAGTAATTCCTGAGTGCAGAGCCAGGAGAAACCCCTGAGCATTGCCGGGTGTTACCCAAAAAAGCAAAATAAAAAAAAAAAAAAGAAGAAGAAGAAGAATATGGGCTTTTTAGTCCTTGAGTTGAGCTGGGCTGAGCCCAGGGAATCACTCATGGGAAGCGTATCCACTATCACTGAGCCTTTGCCCTAAGATAGACTTTCAGTCCTGGTGTACATTGTTTACTTCTTTACACACCCCCAGGCCTCAAAGCCTAGAATGGATGCAATATTTCTTTAAAAGAGTTTACTATTCACTAGTTAAAATGTTAAGTAGTCCATGTTTCAACAGTTAACTAATATTTAAATAGTTTAACTGTATTGAAATAGTTTAACTATTCTGTGTTTAGACTATTCACTGATGATCATAATTATCATAGGAATATTTTTTTCTTTCCTCTCTCCTCCTCTCTCTCCTCTCTCTCTCTCTCTCTGCCCCTCTTTCTCATTAAACTGAAAAGGGTCTTGCAAGCATTGCTCCCGGGACCTGGGTACTACCACTCCCAGTGGTTTCAGCCAACTCATATGATTCCATGCTGGGGCCCCAGGATGCTTCCAGACCTTGAGGTGCCAGGAGCTACCAGAGCTACAAGCAGTGGTGTTTGGGGAGCCTCCTCCAGGGCTATATCTAGCAGTGCTTGGGGACGATGTGATACAGGGGTTATGCTCCGGTTCAGCAAATGCATTGCATGCATCTTGAACTGGGCTTTAAACTCCTCCTTCTCCAGCCCCATTCTTCCCTCAGCTAATTCAAGTGTGTTTTTCTCTCCCTCCTGTTGAGAAGATCAGAGTTTCCATTCATGTATGGATCTTCACATTGCCTCTTTTAGGCCTTATAATTCTCACTTACTTGACTGTTGTGGTGGTAGATAAAGAAAGAAATTCTCCTCTGTGACTTATTCTGAAACTCTTAGAGCCATGGTCAATGAAGAAATTTCAGGGAATACTGAAGAGCTACTACAGCAGTAAGGGTGTTTCCCTTGCACAAGGCTTACCCAGGTGTGATTCCCAGCATCATAAGCCTCCATGTCCAGCCTTACCTGAAGTAATCCCTTAATGGAGAGTCAGGAGTAAGCCCTGAGCACCACAGAGTATATTCCTGTGCAATAATAATTATAATAGTAATAATAATCATAACAATAACAATAATAAATTTCAAAGAAGAAATATTTCTAACATTGATTCAAAAGAATGTGTGCACACCATTACTCATTGTAGTGCTCCATACAATAGCTTTTTGAAATAAACCTATATATCCAATGACAGAGCAGTGGATCATGAAAAATGTGAACACACACAAGGGAATACTACACAGCTGTATAGAATAATAAAATCATGTAATTCGCAACACCATGGATGAAACTGAAAGATGTCATGTTAAATGAAGTAAGCCATAAGAAGGATAAACGCAGGATGTTATAACATATGTAATATTTGGAACAACTAGATAAGGGAATATAATTTTAAGCAAGATGGGCAGGGTATGGGGTGGTGCCAGATCAACTTTGGGCCCAGAGTATAGGGAAGAGAAGGAAAGAAAGAGTGAGGTGAAGGGGAGAAGAGACAGATGAGAAGCACCAGGGGCCAGGTCAGGGGATTAAAATACCAAGGTGGTGTTAAGGAATGGGAGAGCTGAATATCCACACCACAGTTACCAACACTGAAATCAAGAGATCTGAATTTGAACAACCAAGCTTAGAAAGGTGCCTGTCAAAAGAGCAGGCTGATAGAACGGAGCATTAAATACAGACAAAAAAAATGCACATGATGGCCTCTAAGTGTATGTAGTGCAACCCACAATGTGTAAGAGAAGGAAAAGAGAGAGAGGGAGAGAGAAAAGAGATAAAGAACCTGCCATTGAGGCAGGCTATGGGAGTGGGAGGGAATTGGAGACATTGGCGGGTGGGAAATGGGCACTGGTGGAGGGCGGGGTGCTGGAACACTGTGTGATCGAAACCTCCAAACATGAACAATGTTGTAATTGTATATCTCATGGTGGTATAATAAAATATTTAATTAGAAAATAAAGAGAGAGCAGGCAGGGGGTCGTGGTGGCAGGGCTGATATAAGGGGGAACCTGGGGACATTGGTGTAGGCAAGTTGACACAAGTGGTGAGATCGGTGCTGCAGTATTGTTTGTACTTTTGTGACTCACAGTGCTTTAATAAAAACTTTATTTAAAGAAATCTTCTGTAACTTCAAAAAATGTGTGTTGTCTCTTGAAAGGGCCAAGAGATATTTCTTATCCAGGGTTATCTGAGGAATCAGGGTTGCAGCATGTGAAACCCTGTGGACCATCCCCAGGACCCGGAGAATGCAGATGGCGTCTGCCCCATTCCACCTTCCCTGGCCAACCAGAGTCTGACAGGATGAGAGCTTTGCATCTTGTTAGCTTAAAAAGAACCTGGAAAATGTCCACTGTGAAATGTCCACTGCAGAGTAGATACTTAAACAATAACAAAACATTCATTATGATCAGAAGTGAAGTAACAGTCCAAATATACAGCTTGAAAAAAATTTAAAGATGAAAATAATCAGACATATTAGGGTAGCATCTGGGAGAGATAGGACTGTCTTTGTCGAAGATTCTCTCTGCCATGAAGGTGAGCTTTGAAAGAAGCTGGGGTGGCAGATGATGGGTTGGGCTTTGTGGATCAAACAGTTAACAGGAATCAAAAATGATAAGGTTGGTGCCGGCCTCCAGAACCCTGGTAATTCCTCAGAGTAAAGAGATAACCGTGGAGTGGTATTGCTGAGTTTGGAAATTGAAGATTTCTCTTGTAAATATCACCTTCAAGAAATGCTCTGTAGTTTGGGAAACTTCCTTACAAGTCATGTCTCATTTAACTTAATATCTTTATCTATTGGCCATTTTGACATGGGGAATTTTGCGACAACTCCAGCGTATGTTTTGGGTTGTGTTGCGAATATCTATCTTGACTTTATGCAGTATGGTTTCCAAACTGTCATTGAAAATCAGCTTGAGGTTTAATTAAATGTGTCGAGTATAGCTAATATAGCTAATATGTTTTCTAGTTAGTAAAACTAGAAAAATGTTCCTGGACTCATTCTGTCAAACAGCATGGTATCTATGCTTTATAATAGGGAAAGTATAGGATAATAAAAAGGTTAAAGCATTTGGGGTCAGAATATTGACTTAAAATCCTGCCTTAATATTTACTATACGATGTTGGGTAACTAATTATTTTGGTAGCAAAGAATTTTATAAAATGTAATCCTTTATAACTGAGTTTCCTGTTTATTTGGGTTCATGTTTTTCCATGAATTTTTTTTCTTATATTCCATTTTTTGTGTTTTCTTGTTCCAGTTTACTTAAAATTCACTTCATTTTTTAATTTAACAGTTATTAGTGCATGTGGGTATTCCTTCTTTGAATACTTAAAAATACTTGTTTAATTGACTACAGCTCACTTTAACCATCAAGTCCCACCTCAGTGATGCTCAGGGGCTTGTTCAGTTGTTCAGTGCTGGGGATTGAAGTCGAGGCGTGTTGTCTGTAAACCTCCGTGCTACTGCTTGACCAGTCTCCCTTGAATTCATCTGTATGACCTCAGATTCTGCCCCAGGTGCAGAGAATGAACGTCTTTTAAGGCAGAGTATTTGAGAACTGTGAGAAGGATTAAAACCTCTATGATAGGTTAATTAGGGGCTGGAAAGATCGAACAAGGACTAAGACACTTGTCTTGCACACTGCTGAACCTGGTCCAGCCCCCTGGCACTACAGAAGGTCCTCCAAGCACTACCAGGAGTGATTCCTAAGCACAGAGCCAGGAGTAAAACCTGAGCACTGCTACATAAGGCCTCAACCCTCCCTCCAGAATAGATAAAAAAGAACAAAAAATAGGGTTTTCTGCTTTTATAAAAGATGCAGCTTTGAGGCATCTCCAAATCGCAAGTTCAAGGAATTTTTACAAACTGCAGATGACACCAGCCACTTTAGATCAAGAACCGAGACCTGATTCCTGCTTCCCAGAACCATACCAGGCCTCTCCCGGGACCCTACCAGGCCGCTCTCAGGACCCCACCAGGACTCTCTGTCACTGCCTCCCTCCCCACCACCACCTGCCCCACGCTCATCCCCCAGAGCCCCAGACTCACATCTGAGATCACAGATTGGTTTTTCCCAATTTTGGATTTCGTGTAAGTAGGATCATAGGATAGGTACACTTTTTCTTTTCTTTTTTTCAATTATATTAAAATATATGCTTTATAAAATTATACCATTTCAGCATAAAATTACAGCATTACAATATAAAATGACAATATAAAATTATATCATTGCAACCTATTTTTAAGAATATAGTTCTGTAGCAGTATTCCACATTGTTGTAAGACCATTATTGCCACGCTTCCATAGAATGTTTTCATCTTGCCAAAGTGACACTCTGCACCCATTAAATAATTTAAGCACCACGATGCTTAAACACCTGGCAGATACCATTCTACTTTCTGCCCTGAATTGGAGTATCCTAGGCACCCCTTATAGGTTGCGGTCATAGAATTGTTTCACTTTGCTTAATATCTGCAAGAACCATCTATGATATATCATCTGAAGGTTTCCTTTTTGAAAGTGGATTGGCATTCCATTGTATTATTTATCATATATCTTCTTCTTTTTTTTTTTTTGCTTTTTTTTGGGTCTCACCAGCAATGATCAGGGGTTACTCCTGGCTCTGCATGGAGGAATTACTCCTGGTGGTGCACAGGGGGACCATATGGAATGCCGGGGATCCAACTTGGGTCCGGCCATATGCAAGAAAATCGCCCTACCCACGGATTATCGCTCCGGCCTTTATCATATATTTTCATCGGTTGATATACACTGGAGCAAGAGGGAAAGTATAGTAGGATTTTGAACACAAGTGTTATGTACTATGGGAAAGATTATTCTTGCATTTGTGTGTAGCTGATGCTTAGGAAGTAGAGAAATTAGGTGGAAGTTAATTACTTAAGTTAACTACAGTTAAGTTAGCCAGGGTATGGTATGCCTTGGACCAGGTTGTTGTAAGTGGTAAAAGTGTGAAATTCTGGATATTTGACATTGTAAGTAGTTTGTATTCATGTTTATTATTTGTTATTCTCAGACTTTTTATATTATGGTTATCTGTTCACATTTCAGTCTGTTTTTCTATAATTACTCACATATGTTTTCAATTTGAATTACTGCCTTTGGAAGGGGAAGGACTGTATGCTAATTACATCCGGGAACCCACATGAAAGAAGTTGATAACCTGGGCCAGAGTGATAGTACAGTAGATAGGTCATTTGCCTTGCACATGGCCGACCTGGGTTGGATTCCGGCAACCCATATGGTCCTATGAGTACAGTCAGGAGTAATTTCTGAGTGCAGAGCCAGAAATAACCCTGAGCACTGCTGGGTATAACCCAAAAGAAAAAAAAGTTGATAATCTTGTCAAAGTTCATTACTGTCCCAGAGCAAGTTGGCAGGTTAGGGTTAAGTGAAGCATTTTTAGAATGCTAAATAAACTTCCTAAGTCCTATATCTTGTGAAGAATTAGGAATCGGTGACCCTTAGACTGAGGGCAGAGCTAGCAAAGTAGTGAAAAAAATGAGAGGATCTGGACTGATAGTAAATGGGCAAGGTATTAGCCTTGCATGCAGTCTACCTGGGTTCAATCCCTATATGTTCCACTGAGCCCACCAGGAATGATCCCTGAGTGCTGAGCCAGGGAATAAGTCCCTGAGCACCCCATGGTGTGACCCAAAAATCGAAAAGGAAACGGGTTGGTACAAGTAGGGACGGGTTGGTTCAAGTCGTTCAGGGCCAATGCAGAAAGTTGGCTTAGAGGATGCAGGTTGAATTTCATCCCTTGTTCCTCCTTGTGCTGCCTACAACCTACACAACTGCATGGCATCCCCGCATTGGACAGGCCATTGGAACAGAAGTGAAAACACCAGAATCCAATTCTAGACCACCAGCTTGGAGTTGTAGTCTTTTACTTACAACTGCTTGGACACTGTTGTTTGATCACGACGTGCTTTCAATGTGGACTTGAGCTTGTGAATGACAAGTTTTGCTAAAACCAAATTTTAATTTGTACTAGCACTTCTTCTCCATGAGCTGGTGGTTGCCAAATTAAAAAGAAATTTAAATGTGTTATAGGAAGTGAGATATCCATTCTTCATCCACAACAATGAAAGGACACTTCGTCCTAAGCTAGGAGTACTGTGAAAAATGATGTCCTTTGACTAGATACAGGAGGAAACTCTCAGGCTTCCAAAGTATATGCTCCCCTTCCTTCCCTTTATGAAGTAGGTTATATTGTAATGCTCTTAAAATTCACCTTTTAGAGATAATCATGTAAGCTCTTCCATGTCTTGCACCTTTAGTTGTTTCGTATTTTCCCATTGTGACCTTTTGCTTCTCCAGCAAGTCTTTTGCCTGCCAATGGATTTCAAAAGTCCCCTCAATTAATGCAGTTTCTCGATACGACTTTCTGATGATTGCCATATATGGCCAGGTACAGAGGAGCCTGGGAGGGGGAGAATTGCTTTTACTGAGCCCCATTCCTCTCCTCTTGTGGGGCATGAATGAGTTTTGTCACTGCCAGTAAGGGACAGAGGGCACAGAAATTCCTACTTGCTCTGTGAGGACAGCCTGGGGCAGGCAGGCGGACAGGTTGGGGGGGGGAGGGGGAAGGAGTTGGGGTTTGTAGAGATAAACTCTTTGACAGTGTGATTCTGTTGCTTTATTTTTCTTTCTAGTCTGCCTGGCGAGAAGGACTTTCATTTCACTGAGGTGAACGCTGGGTCTGTGCGTGGAGTGACTTTCTTTAAAAAAAAAAAAAAAAAAGCCAAAACCAATGCCTTGCTATGCAGAGCTAAAAGCTTCATTCTCTTAACCAAATCAGCGCAGCCCGCACTGCCGTGAACCTGAGCAGGCGGCTGACATCTCTTGATAACTGCTAGAGGTGGAAGGACCCAAACTTGCAGGATCCCCTCCCCCTCGAGAGATTGTTAGTCCAGCCCTTTCTAGAGGCTCTCTGTCATCACCAGGACGCTGGCAGGGAATGTGTGTCACGGTTACAATAGAGTGTTGCTAACATCCAACAACCATGAAAGCCCAGCGGAAAGGCTACAGATTCCGGGGCTGACCTTGGAGTAAGTATTGTCTGTCTTTAATATTTTAATGCTTTCTGCATGGCACTGGCTTTCCTGCGACCAATAGCTATTTAGCATTTGTTTATACTGACAACCTCCGAGCACTGCAGCGGGAGGTGGAGGAACATGTCTAAACTGCATGGCTTTTGGTTTCAGCTAATGTGGAAGCCCAAACCCAGCGGTTTTTGGTGGGCTGTTTTTTTTTTTTTTGCATGGCAGTCGGAGGGGAGGGAAACACCAGCCGCATATGCAAAGTTCCTAAGCTGGGGGCTGGAACCGGCTTAACTGCTCCTTGTGAAAGACTGTCTGCAGGCCCTGGTGTGTGTCTTTCTTTCCTGCTCCCTTTACTGCTTGTTTATCCCCCATACCACCTTTTTTTTCCTGAAGAAAGGCCTCTGCCTTGAATAATAGAAGACATGACAGTGGATTAGAGTACAGGAGAAGGGTTATGTGTGACATTTCACGGATGCCATCCATGTTTTATCTGTGCCGCGGAATATTAATGAACTGTAGCACATTTTGAATCTTCTCTGCAGTCGCCAGCCGCTGCATGCAGGGTGCTTACCTAGTGAATCTTTGTGTTTTGCTTAGCTGTCTTTGGGTTTTTTAACCCATTAACACAGCTCACTGCCATCTGATTTGATGTGGGCACAGGAGAATGTCCACATCTAATTTGTGGCGCAGAAGTTAAACAGCTGTGATGAGGGAGGTGGCCTCGGATTTTTGGTTTCAGATCCCATAGTCAAAGATGCAGATGCTGGGAGTTGGTCAGTGCTGACACACTTTAAGAATCCAGGGTGAAGTCAGATGCCGGTGGGGACCAGGTGATGCCCCTTGCTAGTTTAGGAAGCGGGTAGTAATTAGATTTTATCTGGAATCTGCATTCCAGTCATCTCTAAGTGGACCCCTTCCAGGAAGAAACAGCAGGAAGAGAGCTGTACCCTGTGCCCAGAACTAATTATTCTTCCTGAATTCTGTAGGTGCGTCATATAAGGGAAATGAGTTTTACATAAATTAATAAAATCTGGGCATTTTGGAAGCGATTCAGAATACTTTCTGAAAAGCCATTCCTCTGTGTTGGTGCACCAATTACGTCCCTAAGAAGTCCCCACTTTTACAGAAGTTAGCAGTCCTGAGACCCTTCTAGCCAGATTACGGCAGCATTTTTCGTACTGGTGATGGAAGTACTATTTCCCAGTCACCCCAGCGCTTCCTCCAACCTCCACTCTGGCATCTGGCCCTCCATGTCTCTGTGAGATAGTTTAGAGGCATTTACCCATTCTTTACTTTAAGCCTCCTTCCTCCAGCATCCTGGAAATCTGTAGCCATAATACCCGGGCCCGCGCCCTTCCCGCCTCCCCTAACCCGGCTTTGCTTTCCCGTGCCTGTGCCCAATTGCTGTGTCCTTACCCTGTGCCATTTCACTTTATGCCTTTTTCTTACTTTTTCATATCTTGTTCCTCCTAAGTGGAATCCCTCAGAAGGAACTTCTTAATACTCATGTTCAGTATCAAATATTCATTTAAGATGAGAAATGCTGAGTTTCGCCATGAGTTTTATGACTTTACTAATGATGGTACTGGACATATGGGCCAGGTAAATGGGGGGGCTCTTGAATTTAATTTTGTCTTAGGCATCCTTCCTCAATTTGGCTTCTATCCTGGTAAACATATTGCAGGTATTTTTGATTTGGGGTCCTACGTGAAGTGCTCAGGAGTGACACCTGGTTCTGTGCTCAGGGCTTTGTCCTGGTGGTGCCACGGATGAAGCCTGGGTCGGCCTCGTGCAAGGAAAATGGCCTATGTGCTATGTGATGGCCCCAGCACTCATTCTGCACATTTAAATAGTTTCCTCTTCCACCTGAGAAGAGACCATGGAGGAAAGGATCATTTAATACACACCGCTGTAGTATTAGCATGGCATTTATTTAGAATATTTTGCTTACATTATGGAGTAAAATTAGATAAACATAGTTTATTTGCAGTCTTCCATGGAAAAAGTCTCACTGTAGAAAATCCAATTCCTGACCATTGCAGTCAAAATTTTATAACATTGAGTCATCATTAAAATAAGGTTTGCTGTGTATAGTTTCTACTATGTGGGGCCTTATGCCAGACCCTCTGTTGTAGTCCCATTTAGGAAGATCTCTGGTGAGACAGCCCTGTTTTGCTTTCAGAAGAGTTTATTGCATAGGGTCCACAACCAGAGATTATTACTGTAGCATACTTTATTTTTGTAGATTCCTTCGAGGGACTATTACTCTAGCATACTTTATATTCTATAGCATCCCTCCCACTTATCCTCATTCCTGTTCAAAAATCAAAATCCTGAGTGTGAGATACCAGTTATATAGATATATTAGAAGTTGATGGATCATCCGTTTATTACATGCTGACAGGTAGGGCGATTCCCTTGCATGCAGCCAACCTGAGTTTGATCCTTATACCACACGTAGTCACCTCAGCACCACTTGCCAGTGTGGTTCCAACCCCGACCCCTCCGCCCCGAATTATGACATGTTGCTAACATATATGTAGCTTTTCAGATTTCTGGGAAAGTCAGTTGTTTTCTCCTTTATCTGAGTTTAAGAAAGAAATTTCGTCTCATAGATGCTTTTGTAGTACTTATCACATATGTTTCAGTTGGAGATCATAGAGTGGCTGGAGAGTTTATGTATTCCTGTTTTGGACAGGGAAGGATAGACGGTACTACATAGAGTCGGAAGATCACTCTGACTGGACATTCCTGGGAGCTCTCCAATGAGCTTCTCATTTAGAGTCCAACATATTTCAGAGCAGCAGTTTTTTAAATATACTTTGGATGTTTAAAGAAACCCATTCCTCAGTTTTTATCAAGCATTGGCATCAAAACGGAAGTGTCATAGAAGATTTAGAGATATAGATTTGTTAAAAGTTTTGAAAATCAAAAAAAAAAGTTTTGAAAGTCAATTGGAACATTTTGAGAAATAAATTTCTATTTCAGCTTAAGAGAAATACAGCCAAATCTCAATTATCCATGCCATGGGAAACAAAGATAATATCAAGGATTAAAATTGAGGGGGGGGGGGCAGAGTGATAGCACAGCCGGTAGGGCATTTGTCTTGCATGCTGCCGACGTGAGTTTGATCCCGGGCATTTCATATCTCTCCCTGAGTACTGCCAGAAGTGATTCTGAGTGCAGATACAGAGCAAGGAGTAACCCCTGAGCAATGCTGGGTGTGACCCAAAAAAAGCCAAAAAAAAAATTGAGGGCTGGAGCGATAGTCTAGTGAGTACAGCATTTGCCTTGCATATGGCCAACCAAATTCTATCCATGGCATCCCATATGGTCCCCTGAGCACTACTAGGAGTAATCCCTCTAGTGCAGAGCCAGGAGTAACCCTGAGCATTGCAAGGTATAACCCTAAAAAGTGAAAAAAAAAGAAAATTGAAATGATGATATACTGTTCAGTGATAAGCAAAGACAGCTGCAGTCAGCTAATTGGCAGCTTCATTCCCAACTCCTTTCCGTGCTATAGGAAAGTAAGACAGGCTGTAATATCATGCACCAGCAGAATGGCAGGAAAATATTTTTAAGAAATTCTCTCTTCTCTAACAGAGGTTTCTAGTGCTCATGTCAGACAATGGGTATCAGAATAACTGATAGGTTATTTTCTTTCATTTTGACATGTGAAAATGGAAATTTACTATAGATTTTAGTTTGGGGGCCACACCCATGGCACTCAGGGCTTGTTCTTGATATTGTTTGGGGAAAACATAAATGCCAGGGATCACACTTGTTCAGCTGGTGCAAGGCAAGTCCCTTATGTCTGTACTATCTCTCTAGACCCAGAAATTGGCTACTGTTAACTCACACTTGAGTAGATCTGTTGACAGAATTCTTCCAGGCAGATTTCTGACAAATTTAATTTTCTTTTTCTCCCTAAAGGAGAAAGAGACATGATACAAAATAACAAAAGTGATGAAGGGATTTTAAATTCATTACTCCATGGTGGATATTTAAACATTGGCTGATGAATAAGCTAGTTGGAGGTTTGGATGGTTCATTGGGAGGCTGGAATTAAAATGGTCCATTGAATTTGAGATGAATTTGTTTTAAAAAGAAAGCCTCCAAAATGTAAAATAACATATAGCCACATTAAATTATCAATTCATGTATTATGAATATGAATATAAGAATTCGTCTAACCATTGTCCCCTAAGCACTAGAAAAAAAAAACTGTTGGGTGCTTTTCACTGCCAAGTTCTTTAAAAAATATTCTCCAGTATGGAAAAGCTTGTTGCTTTGCTTTTTAAAAACCTGCAGTGTTTAACCTGAATTTCCATTCCTCTGGCCTGATTACTAATTCTCTTAAGTTCTAGTACATATTTCCATTGGTTCTTCATCACAAATAAAATATTCTCTATGCTGGATTTTCTCCCCAAGACCACATTTCATACATACCTGCCAGGTTGCTTTGTGACAAAGAAAAGGCACAAATAAAAAATGGCAGCAGCAGTTTTGGGAACGCAGTTTTCAGCAGGAAGCACGGGTTGTCAGTTCAGGGCAGAAACAGGGAGTGACAAGATGATGACTTGGCGGTATTTAGAGGCTTTCTCTGGGGACTCTTACCTAGGGGTCCCCCATCCGCCTGAGCTCTGTGATTTTTTACTGCCATCGTTTCTTCCACTTGGAATGACGTTACTTTAACTTTCAGTCTCACTCCACGGAGCCTGAGTCCAACCCCATCCAGCCCGGGCAGCCCCCTGTAGTCCTCTCTCTTCGCTTTTCACTTCTGGAGGTAAGCCTGCTCCCGTGTCATGGTGTCGTGTGCCTTACACAGCTTTTGCTTGACTGCATCCTAGTGGTGATATACGGAGTGTGGAAACTGGATGCGTTGCTTGCTTGATGACTTATAGGAGCCTGAGAAAATGTGTGTGCATATTCCATTCTCTGATTACCATTTCCACCAGCACCTGGGACCTAGCTGTTGATCTTCATGGGACTGGGACAGTGTTTCCTGTTGCTTTCTTAGGAAAGGAGCTGAATTGGCTTCCATGGATTGTGATCCCTTACTTGTAGGCAAGGATCAATTTTTAGAAAACATTTTCTAATTGGTGGTAGAGTATCTTAATATCTGTTGCCACAAATTATTTCTGTCACCATATATTTATAGGAGGAAGCATTTAAGTTGTCTAAAAGTTAGGCATTTGCCAGGCTTCTTTAGAATTCCCTGTTGTATATCGTCATATTCTCCTCATAAGATATATATAGTATCGTATATACTAGAGGCTACGTAAAATGACACTAAACCCTTGTAATACAGTACATGATAAATATCTGAAATGTTTTGGGAAAAGGTGTTTTAAGCTGGAACTTGATAAAATGGGGAAGGATTGACGTGAAGAACAAAACCAGATATAGGAACTCATTCTTCATTTATAAAGAACTCATTCTTAATCTGTAAGAGAAATATCTCCAAGTAGCTCTTTAATCTAGTTTTATTACAGTCATTCTTGAGAAAAAATACTATTGATGTAGTATGTATACATTTCATTAGAATTTTCATGATTTCTATTAATAGAGTGGTTCTCCCTGTACCAAATCAGAAGACCGACATCGAGACCCAACACCTATTGTACCCTTGATATTTTGCTTATGTTTTCATGGGTTTGGGCCATATCTGGTAGTACTCAGGAACTGTCCTGACTCTGAACTCAACAATGACTCCTGGTGGTGCTCACTGGGATCATTTGTGGTGCTAGGGATCAAACCTGTGTTGGCCATAATGCAAAGCAAAAGCCTTCAACCTTGTGCTCTCTGGCCCCTGTAACCCCTACGATTTTAATCCTCTTTGAGTTAACTGAAAGAGGGGCTTAATTCTTTATGAATTAGTGCTTCTAATTTTATATATTAAAGTGAAAAATTTGCCACTCATGTGCATTTTCTAATGTAAGAGCCTCATTACAAAGTTTATGCCTTTATGTTATTAGTAGGGTGATTAACAAATTTGATTTTGATATTTTTATAAAAATAAGACTGAATAAATCTGTGAAGGACCATTGATTAGGGAAATAAATTAATGACTCTGATTTTCAATTTTATTCTTCCGTTTACTATTGTAAAGTGATTCTCAATATGAAATATCCATGCAGCAACTTTCATAAAATGGCTTTTGAATAGATCCTGAATCAATAATAGTCTTCTGACAAACTGGAAAATTCCATTGCTCTTGTAACCTATTTTTTGATGATCTAACCAATAGGAAATTTGCTTGTCTTTTGAACCTTTTTCTCCCATATAAAATGTCTCTGTAAAATGATCACATTTCTTTTCCCTTCCTTAAGACAATAGGCTATTAGAAATGAAGGTGCTGTCACTAGAGGCGAAGTAAAATGATACTAAACCCTAGTGGTACAGTACATGATAAATATCTGAGATGTTTTGGAAAAAGGTGTTTTAAGCTGGAACTTGATAAAATGGGGAAGGATTGACGTGAAGAACAAAACCAGAGGGGCTGGAGCGATAGCCCAGCGGGTAGGGCGTTTGCCTTGCACGTGGCTGGCCTGTGCCAGCCCGGGTTCCATCCCGGCATCCCATATGGTCCCCGAGCATTGCCAGGAGTGATTCCTGAGTGCAGAGCCAGGAGTAAGCCCTGAGCATGGCCGGGTGTGACCCAAAAAGAAAAAAAAAAAAAAAGAACAAATCCAGAAAGTGAGCACAGTAAGAGCAAGAAGGTGAGAAATGCGGCACATTGCAGAAATGATGTATGTAACCGGAATGCAGAGTAGATAGAACAAACGAAAAGCAGGGAGTTGCAGAGATTGATACAGAGGTAAAAAGCTAATTTGAAATCATGTCATGTGAGCCCTTGAATACAGAGTGTGAGAGTTTGAATTCAGACAGGGGAACTTGCTCTCGGCTGGAGCACATCTGTTGCACGCTGGCAGGCCAGTGTCGGATCCCCAGCCTTGTGTGTTCCCTCCACAAGGACACCGAGTACTAAACTGGGAGTACCCCCTCGAGCACCACTGGGCATGGTCCTAAAATCAAAATCAAATTAAAAAGCTTAAACTTGTTTGGAAATAGTCAAGTATTAGATGATATTTTTTAGGTCAGGTTTGAGGCAGACACCCCAAGGAGAATGCTGGTTTCGGTTTTCATGGGTGCTGGATTATGGATGATTGCAGGGAATTAACTTAACATTTACAAAATACTTTATAGCTGATCACAGCTTCCATATATGTTATTTTTTAATTTTATCTGTCTCTTAAGGTAAGTCAGGAATAAGGAATGTTTATTCTGTTTTTCCAAGAAGATGAAGATGGTGTTGCAGCACCTAGTTTAGTAACTCAGCTGACCTCGGACTTGGAATGAATTCTTAAATTTTTCCACTGCGATTGACTTAAGACCTGCACATTGCAGTGAAGTCATTTACATTGAGTTTTAATTATCTAGTTTAGGTAGACCTCATGACCCCCTTTCGTCACTTTTATTTCCCCAGTGCCTTTTTCCAGAGGTATGTTCATAGTAAGTGTTTGGAAATGTTTATTAAAGAACGAGGCAGTTGATGAATTGGAAGCAGAAGGTGTGTTTGTTTCCGGCTGCTCGTTTATCAGCCACCAAATATATTTGCAGTGGCCCGATATGGTGAGATGGTCTTTCTCACTCACAGAGCAAAGGATCTCCTGCACAAAGCCATTTAGGGATCCAGGGGGGGTCTCCAGCATGTGGTCTTTGGGAAATCAATACCTGGTGGAAAGGGATGTAGTATGGGGATGCGGCACTGCCCAAGGTCCGAGAGTAACACCTGTCACCCAGACAGTGGTCAGCTCACACCTCCTAAGGCTGAAGAGCGTAATAAACAGTTTAGTCGTGTTCAAAGATACAGCAGAAATGAGTTGGCAGAAGTCTTTGTGCTGGGAAGAAGGTCCTGTTTGATGCTCAGTAGATGATTTCCATTCCTGGTTGCTACTGGTGTTGCTCGACCCAGGGTTCATGCTCACTGAGTGTTTTGGTGCTTGCACACTTGGACATGTGCAAGGGAGGATTTGCAGACTTCAGCTGTGATGCTAGGATGTATGCTCCTCGAGGTTGCAGTTTTTTGTGGTGCTCCCAGACTTTCCAGCTCTGGTACCTGATGGGATGCTCACATCCATGCCGTGGAGACAGGGCTCCCACCCATGCTGTTTACACAGCATTAGTTTTGGTGCTTGTTCACACCTAGTTGTGCACTGAGATCACATTGTTGTGACATCAAGACTCACAGACCACAGAGTCACTGGGACCTGTGCTCAGGGCATGTGGGTGCCACCAGGGACTCAGCTCATGGCTGTGTGTTTTCAAGGCAGGCACTTTTTGCCATCAAATTGTCCCTAGGTGCCCTGGTGGAAGATTTAGCATGACTGACAGGATCTATTTTCTGGCATTAATAGAATGGAGCCCAGGAGAGTCGAGCTGGAGAGTGAGTCGGATGGAATGATGAGCCCGGACGTGGTCACACTGAGAAAGCTCTAGATAGATCTTGTTGGCAGCCTGAGATGGAGCATTCCCCGAGAAGGGCCCCCAAGTCATGGTTAATAACAATGAGTGTGATGATTGCAAATACCTTCACATTATTGCCACTCAAATAATTCATTCACAAAGAGACTTTTCTCCTCTTTAGTTGATTCTCAGCGATTGGAAGTTTACTTTGTTCATTTCTGAAATCAGTGGGCTTTGAAGGGTGAAGGGAGAGGCATGGGGGCCACATCCTTCTGGGGGCCTCACTTTGTTTCTGAAAATGGCAATAGAAGAGACGATTCCTTTCATGGCAAAGCCGGGAGGCAGGCTTGTACTGAGGAGTGGTTAGCTCCACATCTCTGAGAGTTCTCCACGGCACCCACAGCTCTGGCCTCTTGTCGTTCACCCCAAAACAGGAACCATGAAGTTTCTAGGACAGCACTGATGTGTGGAGTTCATGACAGAGGCCAGGTCTGGCTCAGTAGGGAAGGAAGGGTTTTCTGAGAAAGCTTTCTGACCATAGGGGATGCGTCATCACCGGTTGGCTTCCTGCTCTGGTATTTGCCCAGGCCGGCCAAATCCCCACTGAATTGAGTCACAGGGGTGAGACATTATTTTCCCATGGTCTTCCATCCTAATATCCAGGAAGAGAGGGAGAGAAAGAAGGAGAGAAGGAGAGAGAGGGATGGGGGGTAACAGAGTGAGACACTATGTCCATCAATGTGAAACTTTATTTTGGTCATAAAAAATATGAACCAAATATAAGTTTAGCAGAGTAAGTGTGATAGAGAATATCTTTAAAACCTGAAGTGGTGCTTCTGGAGGCTTAAGGCATTTGCCTTGCACATGGGCTGACCACAGTTCGATCCGTATCACCCCACATGGTTCCTGAGCCCCACCAGGAGTGATCCCTGAGTTTAGCACCAGGATTAAGCTCCCAGCACCACCGGGTGAGGTCCCAAAAGAAAGCAAAATAAAATCTTAAGTGGGATTGGTTGTTCTTTTCTTTATATCCCTTTCTGAGGCGATTCTGGTACTCAGCATATTGACTACATTTGATATGCTGGTAACATCAGAGCTTTATAAGATTGGGCATATGACCTAATGAGCTGACATCAACTCCATGACCAGACTACAAAGGAAGAGGCCTCATCACTTCATTTTGTCCTTTGTATCTCAGCATCTTGCATGCCTGATCCTGAGTTGGGACACTTCGAGTTCCCCCAACGCCCATTCAGTCAACACCAGAGCTCAGGGAGCACGTATTTGTGGTGCCAACAATTTCAGATCACAGTCAGCTCCATGAAAGATCTTGTAGGTTCATAAAGGACAGAGAACAGGAATAGAAAGCCCCATGCATCAAGGAGAGGATTGGTCACTGAAACAAAAGGCAGCTCAAAGACTGCTCTGGCCTCTCGCCTCCCCAGCTCTTGTAGATAGAATTTTCTCTCCCCAAACCCTTTTTTGGCAGAGCCAGGTTGAATCCACGGCTTCATGTGTGCAAGCTAAGCTCCACCTCTATTTCCATTTTGTGAACTTTTTAGTACAATGTGTACTTATAGAGTGTGCTTTGGGGGGAGTGTTCTGCACTGGGCCAAGTTAATGCTGCAGCTCCCATACATCTCTGCTCCTTCCAGAGCCATGCTAGGCTCTTGTTGCATGCACTCAGACACCACCTTGCTGGTCCCCTTCCGTCTCGTACCCCTCAAGTCCAGCAGGAATTGGGTTTGGGGACATGGCAGACTAGGAGTCATCTCGCCCCTGTGCTCTGTGACCTTGGGCATGGCCTGAGTGTCATTGGCCTTCATTGTCTTTCCTTGGGAACCCCTTACCTCTGCTGAGACAAGCATCAGGTGAATTCCAGGGAGGGGTTCAGTGCAAGAGCTGTGAGTGGGAATGGAACCAAGGATGGTCCAGTGGGTCGTGGGAAAGACAGAATACTAGGGGATAGTTGTCATCTCATGCAGTCCTGCCAGGCTCTTGTCCTGCTGATGCTAGAAAGCAGACGGGATCTCCACGAATTCTTCTCTCTGGTTGCCATGGTGAGGGCAGAGGCCGTCAGAGTTTACCTAATGCAGGGCTATGGTTGGGATTTTGTGTCTCATTTTTTCACGGGGAGCCTGGAATCACGGAGCAGCTCTCCAATGGATGAACCCTTTGGATTTCACTTACTGGACCCGATGAGCAGAAACATTGATATCTCTCTTCTCTCTCTCTCTCTCTCTCTCTCTCTCTCTCTCTCTCTCTCTCTCTCTCTCAGTGGGGAATATTGTAAAATTACAAAGGCGCTGGTACCAGATGGCAGTGCCTTCATTCTCTGCAGATACAGTCCCTGTGCTTTTTTGTGAATGTGATCATTTGATGAATCGCCTTATGCATTCCTAAGATTTGTTTCTGAATCAACTGTGTTGTGATATGTGCGCTGCGCAGCCAGGAGAGTGTGAGTCTGGGCCTGGGAGCTTTCTGGACAAGGCTCCGGGAAGAGATAGGAAGAAGGGGGTCAGACAGGGGCTGCAGGGAGGGGTATAGCAGCCAGCTGCCACCTCTCCTGGCCCCACCACATTTTCTGCTGGCGCCTCCACCTTTAAAGCTCCAGGGGTCTGGTGTTGTGAGGGAATGGGTGAACCTGAAATGCATCCTACATGGAGATGCTTAATTCCTGCACTTGGGCATTGGGGGAATGCACTGTTTGGTGGAGAGCAAACAACCTTCAGGTTCTCTTGGGTGCCTGGATACATTAGTGTTCTCAGAGCTTTGCCTGTACATCCCAGGTTAGAGGCAAGTTCAGTGCCTCAGTTTGCATCCTAACTCTCACTGTAATGAGCTATGTCCCTTTGTTGGGGTGGCGGTGGTGGGTGTTGGGTCACACCCTGCAGTGTTCTGGAGCGACTCCCAGTTCTGTGCTCAGGGACCATATGTGGTGTCTGGGATTGAACAGAGGTTGGCCAAGTGTAAGGCAAGCACCTTCCCTCATTGTGCAATTTGTCCCTGCAAACAGCTTTTCCTGCTGGGTATCCTGATTTGGATAAGGATCCCATATTTTACCCTGTGCAGCTGTGCTGTCTCCAACGTGGGGGAGAAGATGCCTCCTGCCCCATGCTGCTCTTGGTGCTGCTTATCTCGATGTGCGTGGTCGTCTGCTAATACCAGAGCACTCTGTTCATCTTACAGGTGCGTGGTCGCACCCCCACCGCTGAGACCAGAACTCTGTTCATGGTCTGAGACCACACTGCTAAGACCAGAGCACTCTGTTCATCTTACAGATGTGTGGTCACAGCCCCAACACTGAGGCCAGAACTGTTCATCTTACTGGCAGAGCATTTGCTTTACCCAGTTCACGTCCCACACCTGCGGTCCAAGTGTGCTTATGAACATGCTCACTGTCCCTCTCAGACCTTCAGGATGATACAGTGTATCCAACCCCCCACCCCCATGTTGGGAAAATGACCCAGCTTTGTTCAGACTTGGGCATGAGAGGAAGATCCTGTACTCTTGAGCTGTAGCACAGAGCAGCACTTGACCTTTGAGACGTCATTTAAATTTTTTTGTGTGGATCCACCTGTTTCCAGTGCTCCTGACTGTTGATGTCGGCATGAGGTTGGATCCTGAGCAAGTAGAGCACCCACAATGAGGGTCGAGTAGCGCACCCACAAAGGAACCTCCACTAGCTACTTCAGAGAATAGCTCAGCTCTTAGGTCGAACAGGGATATTTAAATTTGGGGAAGTTGACATGAATACGCCAGCCAGTCAGGTAGGGTGTGCGAAGAGATTGAAACAGGGTGTGCAGTTCTGTACAGGGTGTTGCTTAATGTGTTTAGGATAGCTCACTAAATAGAATAGCTCAGAACAGCTGGGAGGTCCTGAGTCTGAGTAAGGGTCTTAACGTGGTCAGAGTTGGGCTCTTCTTCCATTGTACACATTACACTCTGGCTTTGGTCTCTTAACCTACTTGCAAATTTGGTTTTATATATTCTTATATTAAAAATTAGAACATAGATCCTAGATATGCATATATAATATACTTGGTGATATTAATATGTACATATGTATATATACACATATATGTATACATATGTATAAAGAGAAAGAAAGAGACAGAGTGAGAGAGTTTGGGGGGACCATACCCATTAAGGGCTATTCCTTGCTCTGTGCAAAGGGGCTGTTACCTCTGGCGGTGCTCAGAGGACCATCTATAGTATCAGGCTTTTGAAGCAACACATTTTCCCCTGTACTATCACTGTGGCCCCTGGTTTTAGAATACATTGAAGTTGCTCTAGCAAGTCTTAGAAGTTCTCTTATTTACTAGGTATTCTTGGGGAAGAGAAACACTTGTTTTATATTTCTTTATAGTGTGTATTCATGAGTGTGTGTGTGAGAGAGAGAAGAGAGAGAGGAGAGAGAGAAAGAGAGAGAGGGAGAGAGAGAGAGTATTGGGAAGTTCTGCCCTTAGTTCCATTTTGTTACTACATTACTTTGAGACTAGGAAAAAGACATTTATTAAAGCTATTTCCTACATTAGAGTGTGGCTACATCCATTAACACCCACCCTGTTGGTAAGAGAAGTGGTGATATTCTTTGAAAGCAGAGCATGGGGATGTTAATGTGGAGCAGAGAGGCGGCTGTATGAGGAGTGATATAAATGCAGAATGAAAAGAATTCTCAACTTTCTCCCCACAGTAACTGTGGGGATAATAATACCACTTGGAGGTGTTGTAAGAATTAATTAGGTAATATTTGTGAAAAGTTGCAAGATGGGTGTTCTCTTTTATTATTATTAGCTTCAAAATGTTCTTGGAAATTCCGCATTCAAAATGACTATAAGCCCCCAGCTTTGCATTAGAATGTTGCATGTTCTAACTGGAAGTGACAATGAGTGATGGGGTGTTGCGGCATCCAGAGCAGTGTTCCTGGTTCCGGCGAGTGGGAGCTGAGCTGAATTTCATGGGGTCTTATGCCTGAGCATGCTTTTCTCGGGATGACTGGCTTAGCCTATTACTGGGTCTAGGTAGTGAAACATTAAGATGCCGCCCAAGTGTGAGATTTGTTTCTGTGCAGTATCCTCTGATTGTTCCTCTTCTCTTCAGGTGAGATACAAGTCTGGCTCTTCCTTTCTGCTTTGTTTCCTTTGGGGACACCCTGAAGCCCCCTCCTGGTGATTTAGGGGTCACTGTGCTGATCTTCAGTCGGTACTCCACCAGCAAGGGCAGAGCAGTATGGTGATTTTTGGGCCCAGTGGGATTGTGCTGGGATTGGGCCGTAGCCTCACAGCGTGGGGCCACACTCAGCCCTTGAGTTCTCTCCCATGATTTAGTCTTCATGGAGCACTAAAGTAAGTGCTCTGAAGGTCATTGAAACCCTGCTCTGTCTCTGGGCATGGGGGCCGCCCCTTTAGGAAATCTGTGGCTCTACCTTTATGACTTCCTGGTCTGCTCTGCCCTTATCTCAGTAGTCCTTGATTTCCACGACAGCTTCTGACTTATCTTCAGACTTGAGTTCAGCCTTGCCCTTCAGCATTCACATGTCCTTTGTGGGCTTCCCACCTCCTCTCCTCAGCCCTTCTCCCTCCCCCCCCCCACCTCCCTCCCTTCCCCTTCATTTCCCTCCCCAGCCTCTCCCTCTTCCTCCCCATCTTCTGCCTCATCCTCCCCCAGCCTCTCCCTCCCCCTCCCCGCCTTCTCCCTCTTCCTCCCCATCTTCTGCCTCTTCCTCCCCACGCTCTCCCTCCTCCTCCTAAGCCTCCCCCTCCTCCTCCCACCCTTTCTCTCCTCCTCCCCACCGCCTTCTCACTCTTTGTCTCCATGCTCTCCATCTTCCTCCCCATCTTCTCCCTCTTCCTCCTCACCCTCTCCCTCTTCCTCCCAAACCTCTCCCTCCTTCCCATCCTCTTCTTCCTCCTCCTGCCAATTCTCCCAATTCTCTTCCCACCTTCTCCCTACCATTCCCTTCACTTTTACTTCTCCTCCCCTCCAGCCCCCTCTGCTCCTCCCCCACCTCCCCCGCCCCACCCGTCCTCCCTCCTCGTCCTCAGCTTGCCCGCCCACCCAGGTCTATCTCTTTGGCTTCATGGATCTGGCTCCCTGCAACCTTTTCTCTGGCCACATGTGATTCTGCTTTTCCTTGGCCATTCCATACATGCTTCTGCTGGGGGTTGTTTGCCCCTCTTCATGGAATCTTCTCCTGGTATGCAAGTATAAAAAAACACATCAGTACTTACCTCAAGAAGAATAGTACCATCCACCATCACACAATACCAACAAACATCTTTTTTTTTTTTTTTTTGACTTTTGAATCACACCTGCCTGTTCCAGGCATACTCCTGTCTCTGCCATCATAGGACATTCAATGAGGGGCTGCAGGGATGAACCATGTGTAGACCATGTTTGGTGCTGGGGCTGGCCAGCTGGCAGCCTAAGTTGGCCGTATGCAAGGCAAATGCCCCACCTGACCTCATTAATGCTCTGGCTGACCTCAGCTTTTTCTCTTTCCTCCTTCCCTCTTTGTGCCTACGAAGTTGAATTTTTTTTTCAGTACTGAATAATTTTCAGAGTAAAAAGTGAGTAATTTTCAGACACTCACACACTATGCTACTTACTACATGCTTTAATGTGTGTCTCAAATAAGAACAAGTCCATTTATTAGTATATGACTCTTATACCACCAAATTTCTCTGAGATATGCTCTATACCTGCCATCCCTCCCGGGCGCCTCATGAGTGGCAGGGCACAGGGAGAGCCAGTAGCAGCTCTCAGAAATGAGAAGTTATCTCTTTGAATTTTTACTTATTTATATTTTCATATGTCATTTTTGTTCTGCTTTCAGGCCACACCCAGAGTGTGTTTGTGTGTGTGTGTTTTTGTGTGTCTGTGTGTATGTGTGCTCATGTATGTGAGATAGCAACTATCTCAGGAGGTCTCTAAGCAGATGGAACTCAAAGACTGTGCTGACCCTTGCTGACAGATGGCTGGGTCAGCCTTATTAATTATGTAATAATTAATAAAAAGTTCCTCCCAGAAATACCATGTCAATTCCTTAAAATGAGGGCTGGAGCGATAGCATAGCTGGTAAAGCATTTGCTTGGCATGGCCAACCTGGGTTCGATCCCCGGCATCCCATATGGTCCACCCCAGCAGAGCCTCACAACAAGCCAGACAACCCCCACTCCATGAGGGCCTCCATTTTCCACATCCAGACTTCCCCCTCGTCAGAACTCCACCCAGCAGACCAGCCTATCACAGCCCAGCTCGTGCAGCCGTGTGGTTCATCAATAAATGCTGGATTTTGAGATGACTACAAGAGTATGCTACCCGCATGGCAGAGCCCTGGCAAGCTACCCGTGTCATATTTGATATGCCATATACCAGTAACAATTATAGACCTCATTCCCATGACCTTATGGAATGGTTTGAGGCTCTTTATGTTCCTGGAGCAAGCAGGTGCTCTTGGGCTCTACTTGCATGAGACAGGTCATATGGAGATGTTACTGGTGCCCACTCGAGCAAATCAATGATGAACGGGAAGACAGTGATACAGTGATACAGTGATGCTCTTTACCAAATTTCTCTAAGCATATTTTTAAAGTCTAGGTCCCAATGAAAGATGCATATCCCATTTAGTTGTATCCTTTAATTTTGCAGGTTTTGCTGTAGCAATGCTCAGGGCTTACTCTTGGCTCTGCACTTAGGGATCCCTCCTAGTGGTACTCGGCACACCCTGTGAGACACTGGCATTGAACCTGGGTTGGTCATTTGCACAGTAAGCCCTGCACCCCTTATACAATCTCTCCAGCTCTTGAACGGTTTTGCCATTGCTTTAGTTTTTATTATGATACATACATTTTTCCAGAGTACTGAAACAGTTGAATTATTGACTCTCACAATCTAATTTATCTGTAGTTGCTTCATCATCAGATTCATGGAAAGCATATTTGGCAAGAACAGGCAATAGTATCCATAGTCACACACCAGAGAATCTCAAATCTGTTGTCTGCAAGATTTCTTCTCTGTAGTGATGCCTCACTTTTGGAACTTCATCCATGGGGGTGACATTCAAGAACGTATGATTGTTCTCTTCCCAACAGTATTTTAACCAGTGTTAGAATTCCTTGATGACCCTTGCTTGTTTCCATTATTGTTTATTAATTGACAGGGCTTTGCTTTTGTTTTTGTTTGGTGAGGGTATACCTAGTCGTGTTCAGGTCTGACTCCTGGGAGTGCTCAGGGGATGAAATAAGGTGCCAGGGATCAAATCTGATCCCTGCAAGGCAAACACTCTACTCCACTTCTCTCCAGCCTGACATTACAGTTTTCTAATTCTCATTTTGTTGTTGTTTTTTTTTTTTTGATGGTCGGGAGGAATGGTGTGTGGTTACTCCTGTCTCTGCTTGGAAGAAGTTCCTGCATTTAAAGCATATGCTCCATCCAGTCTCTCTTGCTCCAGTTTCCTAATTCTCTTCACTTATAT
>JAJIBD010031539.1:207500-230271 GCA_021461705.1 Cryptotis parvus
TGGAAGAAATTAGACATTACATGGGTACAAATAGAGGAAATTATCTGGGTTTGTTAAATAAGCAAGTTGATTGTTCTGTACAGAATGTCTTTAAAACTTTCATGGGATTTGGAAAGTTTAAGGGTTGTTCTTGTCCGCAAAGGATTTCTCCTCTAGAGCTGGGAAGATAGTGCAGAGGGTTCGGCATTGCCTTGCATGCGCTCAGCCCCACTTGCTTCCCCTGCATGTGTATATTCCCCTAAGCACCACCAGGAGGGACCCCTGAGCCTAGTGCCAAGCTCTGAGGACTGTGACCCCCCAAACCAACGTATAATAAATAAATAATTAAATTAATCAGTTAATTTCTACCTTAAATGAACTTACAAGAATCAAGAAAAGAATAAGGAGCCAGAATTATCAGTACTTTATATATATGGTTGGTGGTGCAGTGGCCTGAGAGGGGACCCAAAGATATCACCCACGTCCTAATCCCTGGAACCTGGCAGTGTTTTTAGTTTTGGAAAACTGAGATGTGATTGTATTCTTGAAGGTGTGATTTCTTTCAAGGTTATTTTTTTTTTTAGTTGAATCACTGTGAACCACAAAGCTATTCATGAGGATCCAAAAACACAATGCCGGAAAAGACATCCTCACTCCTGTGTTTATTGCAACCCTATTCGCAATAACAAAAAGTAATTTTGTGGGGGAAGGTTTTGAGATGAGGCACCTAGGCGTATTATCCTATACGGCCTGCTCCTGTTATCCCATCCTATAGTTATCACATGCGCCTGAGCTCCCGTTAGGAGCATGGTTGTAGAACAGCTTCTCGCTGCCTGCAGGAATAGTGCAGCCTGTCTGCCTGTGGTACGGTTTGGGACTTCCGGCCTTTGGAACTGTATGAGATTATGTTTTTATTGTTTCAGGTCATTGGGTTCATGCTGACATGTAGCAGCCCAGGAACCAAATGCAACGGGGCAGCAGCAGGGCCTCCCGTTTTTATTTGTTAACCATGCAGTGAAATTTCCGGGGTCAGAGGGTTGCTTTTCCTGTCTCCAGGGCAGCAGCGGGGCCTGTGGGGCAGAGGCTAGAACCAGCTCTCGGGGTGCGGCTGCAGCCACTCCTGCCACCTCCTACTACACAGGACTGTGAGCAGCTCAGGCTGCACCAGGGCAGTCACGGGCACTGGAACCCTGAGGGAAGGTTTCTGGGGGGCGGAAGATTTACCAGCTGTTTTCTGCTGTCTGGCAACTCGCTAAAGTGCTGTTTTCCCTGTCCAGATTTAGGGACTTGATGTGTGTGTCCTTGTGTTCGACCTGCATGGAGGAGAATATCTTTTGCTGCCTGGTGGACTGTTTTATCCTTGACTTACAGAAGGATGGGGGCCGGAGGCGATAGCCCAGCGGGTAGGGCATTTGCCTTGCACGCGGCCGGCCCATGCCGGCCAGGGTTCGATCCCGACATCCCATATAGTCCCCGGGCACCGCCAGGAGTAATTCCTGAGTGCACAGAAGGATGGGCCCTTCACTGCCACGTGTTGGAGTATCTCAGTCACCCTGTGTGTGGGTCTAGATGAAAGTCCCAGGATGGAGCTAACTCAGCGCATAGGGCTGAGGTCCAGCTTATATTCTTGGCATTGCATGGCCCCTGAGCACCCATGAGGAGCAACCTTATGGGCACAGAGCTGGGAGTAATCCCTGAGCATCGCTGGGTATGGACCCAAAATAAATGAGAGAAAAAACAAAACAGAACAGTATGAATGGCAGCTTCAGCCCTGCTCCCTGGGTCCTGCCGGAAAGAGCTGGATTTGACGTCCTCTTCCTTGCAGGAAGCCTTTGCGGTTCTCCTGTGGATGCTGCTGCCAGCCCTGCTGCTCTCTGGGCATTGTGTCTAATGACTCCCATAGCCCTCTGGCCTCTGTGTGCTAGGCGTGGTGCCCGGAAGGTAAAGAGAGCTTGTCCTCACACTCTCCTTGCAGGGAGCGCCCAGGCAGGATGGGAAACAGACGTAGGAGTGGCTTGATGGGTGCTAACTGTCCTGGGGGAGGGTGCCCCCTCTGCCCACATCCACAAGGCCATATGCATGTGTTGAGGCAGGGAATGCTGAGGGTTCATCCAGGACCCAGGGTAAGGAAGAGAACTCCTGAACTATGACATCTGACAGACTCATGGTTCTCCAGCCTGACCTTGTAAGAATTGATGTGCTTATGAGATCTGCAGATATGCATGTTTGCATTTCTTGGGCGTGGTGATCATATTGTCATTTGGGCTTATTTTTTTTTCATTCTTTACCTGGTGCCTCTCTGGAACTCACTACACTGTATAGAAGCTGTGATCTATGGGCTTCCTTTCAGCTTAGTGTGAGATGGTGTATGGTAGACTCCACCCCTTTCATCATTTTTTCTGGGCTAGGGTTGGGCCACACCTGCAGGTGCTCAGGGGCTATTTGTATCTCAAAGGACTATAGTGTCGAAATTTAGGTTAGTGTAATATAAGCACCTTAACCCCAGTTCTATCTCTCCAGTTTCCCCTCCTTTTTATTTACCCTTTTATTTTATTATTTATTTATTTATTTATTTATTTACTTATTTATTTACTTATTTATTTTGCTTTATTGGGTCACACCTGGCAATGCTCAGGGGTTTCTCCTGGCTCTGTACTCAGGAATTACTCCTGGCTGTGCTTGGGGGACCATATGGGATGCCGGGAATCAAACCCAGGCCAGCACAGGCCGGCCACGTGCAAGGCAAATGCCCTACCCTCTGGGCTATCACTCCGGCTCCTATTTACCCTTTTAATACCCATGAAGCATCACCATCAACTTCTGTGTATCTATATATGATGTATAAAAGCCAAATGTATAGATCATGCACTTAGACCAGAATACCCAGAGCCTGAACAAAGCCATGGAACTCTGTGACATTGAATTCTTTGTTGAATCATCTTAGGGTCCCTTTATAGGCAGTGTCAACTTTGTGCCTCGGGGATCACTTGTAAATGTCAAGCACTGTTAGCACATGCCACATGATCTCTTGATTGAATATACCTCTTAATGGAGCAAAGCCAGAAAACAGAAAACGACTTTAAATTACATAGCAATAAAATATAATATGATTTATTGGTAGCAATAGCAGCTCTAGACATTTGGAAAAAGCCGGGCTGGGGATATAGTTTACAGGGATGGAGTACATGCCTGGCATGGATGAGCTTCCACAGTTGATCCCTGGCATTATGGTATTCCCTGATCACTACCAGGATGTCCCGGAGTTGCTCAGCAAGGCTCTGAGCACTAGAACTCCACACCCAAACCCAGATCTTCCAAGCTTGAACTTCTGGCCTGAGAATAGTCAGGAGTGAACCTGCAGCCATTCAAACACTGCCAGTTGTTATTGCTTGGAGCAGACACTCATGTCCTTCTGCGGGCAGAATTTGCACACTCGTGTCCCTCCCTGTGACTTAATGCATGAGTGTCTGCCCCTTCATTAGGTCTCTCGAGGCTACTATTGCCATTGTTTCTTTCCAAAAGGAAAGAATTATAAATCACTGGTTAGAGAACTAACATTTAGGCGCTGGAGTGATAGCACAGCGGGTTGAGCATTTGCTTTGTTTGTGGCTGATGGACCTTTGGTCCCCAGTACCTCATATGGTCCCCTGAGCTTGCCAGGAGTGATCCCTGGGCTCTGAATCAGGAGTAACAGGAGTAAGCCCTGAGCACTACTCGGAACAGATAGAAAACAAAACAAGCAAACAGAAAAAAGGATTCACTTTGATGCTGTATTCCTTTGTGAAAAGAGAACTAGAAATTTCATGAAAAGTCCAGCCTGGGTTTTGTTAGGTTTGGTGTCATTTTGTACATTCCAGTGGCATTTTGATCAAATGGCAGAAATTGAGAGAAGTTGAACTCGGTGCAAGGAACTTGGTGATTATCCTGTGAACAAAGATTTTTTTTTCTACTTCTTTGGAGCTTTGAAATGGATTTTATTTTTCAATGTAGAACCCATTGTGTGGAGTTGTTTCTCATACATAAATTTTTATGTTGCTTGCTTCTCTTAAGGTGCTATTTTATAATATGCCGAGTTTGTAAGTTTGGCTGTGCATGGAGATGAGAGAGGATATGCTTTATTATTGGGATCATCTTAATGCTGTATTAAAATGGGAAATATTCTTTCCAATGTAGTACCAAAAACTCTTTATTTTCCCCAGCCCCTAAAAAATAATAATTTCTTTCTATTTTCTTTGGGGGTATATCTATTTATGCTCAGGGATCTCTTTTGGTGAGACTCAGAGGATCATATGTGGTGCCAGGGATCAAGATGAAGTTGGGCATATACAAGAAAATACCCTACAATGTCTCTCTAGCTCCCAAATTATAGTTTGGAGGATTATATGGATCAGAGCCCTGAACGTAAGGTTTGCTAAAGAAGACACTGCCTAAAATGGGTCTCTTCAAGTTTATTCTGTGTTTCAAAATCATTGCTCAGGTAGTCATCTCAAATAAGTCATAGCATCTCAGCAAGTACCTATTGTCTCATTTAACCAGCATGTCTTGCCTTGGTTTTCTCAGCTGGTACCTGGGGAGTCATCAGGAAGGAAAAGGTGCAATGGTGTGCTAAAATCTTAACATTGGTTTTAAGTAACAATTTAGTTAAGCCTCAATGCCTGAAAAAATGTAAGGATTATATTACAAAGGGCACCTTAAATTGTGCAGCCAGAAAATTGGAGAATTTAAAAGCAGGATTTAGGCTGGATTATGACAGCTCATAAGGGACAAAGTAAGTGAAAGGAAGAAGCAAGGTTGTCAGGCTGAGCAGAACAGGAGCCAGCATGATCAGGAATGGGAGTTCACCAGTTTCCTAGTAAAACTAGACTATGGACAGTGGGTTACCATGGAAACAATAGTTGATATCTGTGTTGTCCCACATAATGCTCTGAAGACTTTGGGTTTTATTTCTTTCAGTGTCTAATTAACTCTAGGTTTTCTTACCGGAAAAATGATACTATGGACATGGTAGTTTGCTCATTCATTTCTGCCGGTCAAACATGATAGCACGGATAGAGTGGAAGAAATAAAGTACAGGGAAGAAACAGCCAAGGTAAGCCTGGAAAGATCACAGTAAGAAAGGAAGGAGGAATGACTGTTAAGAGGAAGAGTTTCCAGCCCTGCTAAGGAAGGGAACTGCCAGGAGATTGAAGGAATTGCAGGATCTTGCAGAGCAACAAGGAAGTTAAGAGAAAAAAAAATCTTGGAGAAATAATGATCCTTAGTTTTAGCGGTGAGAAAAACCTTTCCATTTGTTTGTTGAGTGTGGACTAAAGGAGTGTTTATTAAAGAACAGTCTTCTCTTCTCAAGAAAGACCAAGGACTGTGCCACAGAAAAAACGTAGTCCTGAGACTCCAGAAGGACTGGAAGTTGAATAGGGGAGAGATTGTTTGGGCACCCATGCCGGAAAAGCCAAATTTGTGCCTTGCTGCTATTTTCCAAGTACCTCATAATGCATTGGAATGTGTCACCAAGATGAGCATTGCTTGTGAGATACCTGCACGAGATGTTATCTGGAACAATGGAATACATCAACTACACAGATGAATTGTTTAATATTCATGGGTGCATTTATTGGAAATGATCAACCCAAAGGTAACATTTTCATCTGGAAGGTCATTGGACTAAAAGTCAGCTTTATATTTCTCTGTTTTAGGAATGACTGGTCCTGGGTCCCCCTCTTCCTGGCTATTCTCTTATAAGATTCAGAACCTGATATTGAAAGAGACCTTGAGGTTCCGTTTAGAACTTAGCAACCATGAGCTATGCAGTCAGCCAGCAGAGCTTCCCGCTGTGGTGATGGTTGGGAGGAGGATGGGAGTGCTAACATCTGTGTCAGAGATCGACCAGTGGAAATGAGTTCTGAAATTGGCATAGTTCCACCAAATTAATTTTGGTAGAAATTGGTCAGAAGTTTCAGATGCTTCTTTGAAGAGTTGCAAAATCTTCTCTAGTTGGTTGAGCATGGAGAGCCTGTGTTCTGTTACCACACTTTGATTCTGGTTGCTAAGAGTTAAGGAAGGCTGGGATCAGCCTTCGCTTTGCTCCATTTAATTGGGAAGTTTCATTTTTTTTTTCAAGAGTCTCTCCAAGAGTCTCTTAAAGATCCATCCTGATCTGAGAGATGTGCTGTGATGTTGCTTCTGAAGAAACATTAAAACTGCCTCTCTACCAAGATCAATTTGTCTCAATAATTGTACAGTGCTCTGCAGTGTAGGAACTGTTCTGACACACAGACTCTCATCAGTTCCTTGTGAACGTCCAATGAGGTTCTGCCTACTGTGCACTTATTCGGACTTTATTTCATCATGTGCTTCTTTACAAATTTTGAGGCATCCCCACGTGGCATGCAGCTCCCCACTTTGTCTGAAATGGTAGACCAAAAATTATTTTGTGATTGATTTTTAGTTTTAGGCAAGAAACAACTTTTAAGTCTGCATGTGCAGACTGCATCATTTGGCGTGTGTCACACAAGCCACGGTGGCAAGACCAGAACCTGGGTTCTTTTAACCAAATGAGCTAACCGGCCGCCAAACCTGGGTTCTTTTAAACGAGGTCTCACGAGCCTTAGCTTCCTGCAGGCAGAATGTTCTTGTCCCTTAATGTCATTGGTTTGGTTTCATTCCAAACCAGAGTGTATATGTGTGTTAATGTGCACGCGTGTGTATGTTTGTGTGTGTGGGTGTATACACAGTCTCTCCTTCAATGTCTCCATTCTTCTTACTGAAGATCTGATACAGAGTTGGTAAAATACCTCACCTGCAACAAAGTTCACATATGGATATGATGGAATGGTTGGAATGTTCCTGGGTGCCATTACCTGCATAGATTGCAAAATTATCATGAAAGGAGATTTAAGGATGACAGGATTTTTTTAAATTATTTATCAAAGTGTGTATATCTGAAGATATCTTGACAATCACTGGAATCTCCTGTTAATAGTAAGAGAGAACTAGTGCTCCAATAAAACCTCACATCAATAAAAATCACTTAAAGACTGACATTAGAAATAGAACTCATGTTCCCCTTGAGAATGGCATGTTGCAGTAAGCCAAAACCCTAGGCTGTCTTGGCTTGGGAAAGGCATCTTGCTTTGACAGTCTTTTGTTCTCCCTCGCTGATATTTTGGCGGTGGGTATCAGCATGTCAGTTAATGTGCTTTGCCTCCTATAGGAACTTATTTGACTACGGTTATGTTAGCTCATATTTTCTCCCTCATTAAAGTTCCTCTCTGCAATTTGTCCAAACGAGATTGCCTGCTCCTTACTACTACTGGAAGTATGATGCCCTTTTTGCAGGTGATCAATTTGCCCAACTGCATAGGGTTCATTGCCTGGTTAAATTCAGTTTTAATATCAGTCTATAGGACACACAATGATGTATCTAAGGAAACTGCCCCATTCATCAAAGAGTTATAGCTTTTCTTTAGCCTGTAGCATTTATAGAGCATTTTTATTTGGGGAGCTCAGCGGTGAGTGTTGCTTTGACCCTGTAGCTAACTAGATTTCATAAGGATAGAGTCACAGTTTAAAGTTCCAACCCTGGAACTAAGGAGTTAGTGCAAAGGCTGGAGCAGGTGCTTTGCATGAGGAGTGCCGGGTTTGATCCCCAGCACTGCATGGTCCTCAGTGCCATATGTACACTCCCTCCGCTCCCAAAATAGGCAAATAAAATTCCAGTCCTTTGCTGCCATTGAGCTTTCTTTTAACAGGTGATAAAGTTATTAAGAGGTGATACAATTCCATGAGTAGCAGTTTCTGCTGCTGTGGGTGCGTTTGGAGATGAAGCGCTGGGCCGAGACCGTGGGCAGGGCCGGCTCTAGAGGCACTTTGCTTTGCTGCAGTTTCACCGCCATCACAGATGGCCACCACTTAGCTTTATTCCAGAACTCTGAATGTGTGACTCTGGGTTGATCATTTGCATGATTCTGACAGAAGCTGGGATTTGGGGTGCTGGTTTAAAGACGAATTACCAGGTATTTGATTCCATCCACCTAGACTTTCCGTGGGGCAGATTTATCCTACCATGTGCAAGGTGTGACAAAGTTGGTCACTTTCTTTAAGGGAAATGCAAGTAGTTCCAGAGTGTAGCTGAATTCGGGTTTCCTCAACCTCAAACAGGGAAGTCAAGGCCTGTCTTTCAGCTGAGGATGACTGAGTATGAGCCAGAGAAAATGGTTACTAATAGTGGCCATTTTCTAATAGCTGAGGAGATGGAGCTTGGCTTTTTCCCTTATGAAATGCTTCAGCACGTCAGCAGTAGATCTGTTCCAGTGGCTGCCTTCTGTGATGTTGGATTAGAGACTGAATCCTGGAGAAGGGTGAAGCTGCAACCCATGGCTTCATGTGAAGTGAGTGCCTAATGTCGTAGCATGCACAAAGAGGACAGAGAAGTTCTGGAAATTCATCTCCGAGTCTTCCCACTGCACCTGTTGAAGAGAAGGCACAGAGAGTGGCTGAGCTTGTGTTCAGTTCACACCCATTCCTAGGGAGTATCTGCAGCTGGCTGTCCTGGGTTCTGGGCTCTGAGGACACAGCAGCGACCAACTTGGAAAATATCTCTGCTCTACATCCTAGTGGGACATGAGAATTGGGGGAAGAGTATTGCCCATGAACAAGCAAGTGGGAAAAATGCTGGAAACTAAAAGAATTCAGTGGGGTGGACTGGTGACTTCTTTTCACCCAGAGAGTGATGTCCCAGCAGCAACTGAGTAAGAGATACCGGCTGTGAAGAAGCAAAGGTGTACCAGGAGCTACAGAGGAAGAGCACCTTAACACAGAGTAGGATCAGGGCACAAGGACATAAGTAGGAAATAGGGTTTGGCTTTAATTAATTCTCAGCTTGATGGGACACACTGGAAGTTTTGAAATATTAAATATGATCTGGTTATATTGAGGAAAGTTCCTCCAACTTCCATTTTGTTGAGAGTTTTATCATGAATGGGTGCTGGATCTTGTGTTGAGAGTTTTATCATGAATGGGTGCTGGATCTCGTCAAATGCTTTCTCTGCATCTATTGATATCATCCTATGGTTTTTATTTCTTCTTTTATTGATAGGATGTATTAAGTTGATTCACTTGCAAATGTTAAATCATCCTTGCATCCTTAGGACGGATCCTACGTGGACATGGTGTGTGATCTTTTTGATGAGTTGTTGGATTCCATTTGCTAGTATTTTGTTGAAGATCTTTGATCTGTGTTCATCAGGGATATTGGGATTAATTTTTCTTTTTTTTTTTTTTTGTGGTATCTCTGCTTTTGGTATTAGGGTGATATGTGCCTGAAAGAAATTGGAAGTTTCTGTTTCTTCAGTTTTCTGGAAAAGCTTGAAAGGGACTGGCAGCACGTTCTCTTTAAAAAGTTTGGAAGAGGCCCAGAGTGATAGTACAGTGGGTAGGGCTTTACCTTGAACATCGCTAAATCGGGTTCAATATCCAGCATCCCATATGCTACCCTGCGTCCCATCCTCCCCACTCCCAACCCCGCATTGCCAGGAGTAATTCCTGAGTGCAGAGCCAAGAGTAAACCCTGTTCATTGCTGGGTGTAACCCAAAAAGCCAAAAAAAAAAAAGGGTTTGGAAATATTAACTAGTGAATCCATCTTGTCCTGGGCTTTTTTTGGGTGGGGGGTAGGGGGAGGCTTTAATGTTTCACTGGTAGAGGGGCAATTGTTGGAGCACTGTATGACTGAAACCCAATCATGAATAGCTTCGTAATTAGCTATCTCATTGTGATTCAATTAAAAAAAAAATTTTAAAGAAAAACATCTGATTTGCATTTCTTTAAGTTTTCTTCCTGCTTCAGCATAGAAGCTAGATTGAGCTCCATTTGCAGATTTACAAAGTCTTGATGAGATACAGTAGAGACAGTAGAGAAAATGGAGAAGTTGGGGACATTGGTTGGAGTCAGGCTCTATTCTGAAAGCTGGATGCCAGGGATTAAGTCTCAGGGTGCATTGGAAGAGAAGAGCAAGAGGGAAACAGTGGAAGCCACAGTGAGCACATTGTGTGCAAGTCAAGGGGGGAAAGGAGTGACCCGACTCCCATGGGGAGAGGAATGACCCAACTCGCCTGACCCACAGGGAGCAAGACCTGCTGAGGAGCAGTTCATGGAACAAATCAAGAATCTGGGTTTGTTCGTCTTCAATGTTCTTGCGTGTAATGCTTGAGTGATGCCTGTGTGGAGTCTGGATTTCTAGAGAAGGTTCGATTGGGAAAAGCAAATCTGTAGGTAGATAATACAGACAAGTGAGTGATACACAGAGCCAGGGGAGCTGATGGAGATAGCAAGGACTTGGCTGGCTGCAGGGCACATTCCTGAGACATCAGTGCCGGTGTCAAGCTGGGAAGCCAGAGGGAACCGGGCAGGGACTAGCAGGATAAAGCAGCCTCTGCTCTCAGAAGCCACCGGCAGGAGGGCGTCCGCCACAGAATGCCGAGGAGATGCTGGTTTGTACCTTCTCTGTGGAATTAAGGAAACTATGGGGAAAGGATGGAACAGTAAACTGTAGGTGTTGAAAAGGTCAAAGGACCTTATTATACAGTAGTTTGGGGGCACCCTGGAATTCACTCTCCATCATTTATGGCAGGATAGCTAAGAACTTTCATTTAAAATCCTTTCACTTCGCTGCTACCACACCAGCTTTCTCTTTATTGCCAGCCTTATGCAAACAGTAGGCCTACAGTGGCTTTGTGACTTAACCAGTTTCTTTTCATTTGGGCAATCTCCTGCCTGTGTGTGTCTGTGTAAGGAGGAAAAAAAAGGAAAAAAGGCCTTTCGAGGAGGTAAGATCAGACCAACACTTGGAGGAGGGTAGGCCTGAGTAAACAGAACCATTGTGGAAGCAGGGGAAGGGACGGTAATAATGGAGCAGAAGTGAGAGTCAGCGGTGCCTTTCACATGTCTTGGAGTCTCCGGTGAGTAACAGGGCACTGATGGGAGCCCAGGCTTCACTCATCACATGATCCACCTGCCTCTGCAGCAGTGGTTGGGGGAAGGTGCCAGCTCCATGTGGACTCACAGGGCACAGCCCAGGCTGTCATGTTGTAGACATGCATTGATTGCCAATAAAGACCCCACCGTGGACACGAGCCCCAAGGATGGATGACCCATGGCCTTCCCTCAGGAGGAAATCAGTTAACTGTAATATGATAACTGGCAAGGGAAGAGAAGATTAATTCTGACCGATTCCCTTTCAACACAGAGCTCCCAGAGGAGATGCCCCTCGTTCAGCTCTAGGGGATGAAAAGATGTCAGTCAGGAGGAGAGGAGCTGGCAGGACGGGCAGAGGCCACAGAGTGGAAAGGCAGGGGAGAGCAGGTGATGCCAGAGGGCCAGGTTGCCCCGGGAGCAGAGAGGTGGGGATAAAAACAGAGGGAGATGCTTTCAGTGCTGAGATCGAAAAGATTTGCCACCCCTTGCTTTATTATTACCGTTATTGTTGTTGTTACCATTAATAGTACTATTGTTGTATTTGGAGGAACTGGAGTTAAACATCCACAGTGTTCAGGGCCTGTACCTGACGCTGTACTCAGGAGTGAGCCCTAGAGTTGCTCATGGGAGCATTCAGGGAATTAACCAGAATTGTGGCCACCACAGCCATGTGCAAGGCACATACCTTCTTTTTATTGTTTGTTTGTTTTTTGCTTTTTGGGGTCATACCCAGCAATGTTCAGAGGTTATTGCTGGTTCTTCACTCAGGAATTACTCCTGGTGGTACTCAGAGGGCCATATGAGATGCTGGGGATTGAACCCAGGTCAACCACATGCAAAGCAAACATCCTTCAAGCTGTACTATCACTCTGGCCACAGCAAATGCCTTCTTGCCTGTACTGGCTCTCTGGCCTCCTGGGGGTCCAGGAGTGATCACAGCTTTATAGGCAGTAGATAACATAGCTTTGATTTTGATTTGGGGTTGGATGGACCATCCCTAATAGTGTTCAGGGCTTCAGTGCTTAAAGATCACTTCTGGTGGGGCTCTGGGAACCAGATGTTGTGCCAGGAATTGAACCAGGGTTGGCTGTAAAGCAAGCACCTTAATCTCTATATTATATCTCCGACCCTGAATTTGTTTTCTTTTTTTTAAGAATAACATAATTGGAGCCAGAATTATATTACAGCAGGTAGAGCATTTGCCTTGCATGTGGCCAACACTGATTTGATCTTTGGCATCCCATATGGTTCCATGAGCCCTGCCATGGGTAATTCCTGAGTGCAGAGACAGGAGTATCCCCTGAGCATCACCAGGTGTAACCCCAAAAGTTGAAAATATAATAACATAATATATGTATATATAACATGTATATACATAAGAATAGCATAACATATATGTATATATAATTATATATATGCATATATAAACATTATATATATATATAAATGTTGAAATGTAATCTTTATTTGTTGGGGTTAGATCCAACTTAGGGAAGATGATGGGATGCCAGGGACTGCACCTAGGCTTCTTGTGTGCAAAGAATATGTTCATACTCTTTTTTTTTTTTTTGGGGGCATTTTGATTCACACCTTTCACATTTTGATTCATACTCGAATCACTCCTGGCTCTGCACTCAGGAATTACTCCTGACAGTGTTTGGGGAACCATATGGGATGCCGGGGATCGAACTTGGGTCAGCCGCATGCAAGGCAAATGCCATCCCAACAGGACAGTACTATCGCTCGGGCCCCCCATACTCTTGAGCTAAGGGCATTTTTTTATGTTTGAATATCACTGTCTGTCTTCCCGTTCATCATCGATTTGCTCGAGCGGGCCCCAGTAACATCTCCATATGTCCTGTCTCATGCTAATAGAGCCCAAGGGCAGCTGCTTGCTCCAGGAACATAAAGAGCCTCAATCCATTCGGAATGGAAGTCTATAATTGTTACTGGTATTTGGCATATCAAATACAGCACGGGTAGCTTGCCAGGCTCTGCCGTGTGGGTAGCATACTCTTGTAGTCATCTCTAAGTCCAGAATATATTGATGAACGCGCGGCGCTTGCAGTCGCGTGAGGCGGGCTGTGATAGGCTGGCATTGATGACTAACCTAAACAGCACTAACAGAACCATATGTCAAACCATATATTATGTTTGAATATATGTGCATATATATGAACCTTTTTTGATTTGGGGGCTACATCCAGCAGTGCTCAGGACTTATTCCTGGCTCTGTCCTTGGAACACTGCTGGTGGGGCTCAGGGGAACCATATGGCCTGCTGGGGATTGAGCCCAGGCCAACTGCGTGCAGTGTAAGTGCCCTCCCTCTGTACTATTGCTCCAGATCCGTATGTATATATTTTTCCATATATTATTCCACATATTATTTTCCATATCTTTTTTTCAAAGAATAAATGAAATTCTTATAGTACAGAGCAGAGGTGATCTTGGTGGTGTGTATGGATATTTATGTATAAAATTTAAGCCAATGAAACAAAGAGCTGCTTTAGGCATATCTGCCTCTTGTAGGTGACAATTTTCAGCCTTCTTAGTGGATTTATAAATTAAATATGCAGCATATTGGGTGTAAGTTTCCCCCATGACTGTATCACACACATAGTGTTTGCTGGTGGATTGTGCACAGTGCACTCAAAATCACAACCTTTCTGAGTGGCTGAAATACGGTACACAGAAACCACTGAAAAACAACCCAGTACCCTTCTGTGTTCCAGGCCTCCTTGTAGCATGCTCTTTAGTTGTCAGAAGTGAAATTGGGAGACAGGGTCTCTTTCTTTCATTTTTTGTGTCTCTCCCATGTCACCAGAAGTCCATAGCTTAAGAAAAGCACTTCGTGCCTGCAGGTCTTGTCAAATATTGGTTTGGTAGGATTAACAGTTGATTGCGGAGGGCCAGGGGAATGCTGTCCTAGTTTTAGGGATGATTATGTAAACTAATGAGCCCCATCCATTAAAAGAAATCTTAGAGAGAAACACTCTTTATAATATGGGTTGCAGTATCCGTAGTAGGGGCAGCGGAAGTAGGTGTGAAATACAGTGAGGCCTCAGGTCATTAAAAGTGGCTCTGTTAGTGCTGTTTAGGTTAATCATCAATGCCATGCAAATATTTAATAGTGCTTTGTTTTATTTTTTGATAAACAGTGCTGGGGGCCAGAGAGGTAGTACAGTAAGTAGCTAAGGCGCGTGCCTTGTGGCAGCTGACCCAGGTTTGGGCACCACGCGTGGGATCCAAAACCAAGAAACAAACAGACAAAAACAATAAAATCACCCCCAATGCAATGGTTTGCCGTGCAGTGTCCTGCTCCTCACCGTTAGAAATTGGGCCGGCTATTTAAGTTTGCCATTCTTTGAATTTTTTCCATTGAGGCTGTGGAAGGAATTAGGTTGCTTGGTGAGCTGTAATGTTCATCTCAGCCACTAGAGGGGAAGCGATTCTAGTTTTATGGCAAGGAAAGATGTTTAAAACTTGCTTGGCTCAGAGGGGGTTATCCTCAAGCATTGTTCTGATCCTGGCCGGTATCCTAGAAAAGAATCTCAGGAGAAGAAAGAAAGTATTAAAGAGATTGGCTTAGGCTTGGTGCACGGATATTTCTAACCAAAATTTAGGTCACCCAGTTTCTTCAAGACAGTGTCCCCAATGAGTGAGGAACTCTGTAGGGGAAAAAGGAGAGATTCTTTCTGAACCATTCTATCCACTGAGTTTGAAATAACAAGCAGTGGGGCCGAGCAAGAGTCCAGCCGGCAAGGGGCGTTCACTTTGCATGTGGCTGACCGGGTTTGATCCCGGCATCCCATATGGTCCCTTGAGGCACCGCCAGTAGTAATTCCTGAGTGCAGAGCCAGGAATAACCCTGGAGCATCGCTGGGTATGACCCAAAAAATGAAAAAAAAAAAAAGAGACAGAGGAAGGAAGGAAGAGGAAAAGGAAAGGAAAAGGGGAAGGAAAGGAAGGGAAGGGAAGGGAAGGAAGGAAGGGAAAGGGGAAAGGAAGGAAGGAAGAAGGAAGGAAAGGAAGAAAGGGAAGGAAGGAAGAAGGGAAGGAAGGAAAGGAAGGAAGGAAGGGAAGGAAGGAAGGAAGGAAGGAAGGAAGGAAGGGAAGGAAGGAAGGAAGGAAGGAAGGAAGGAAGGAAGGGAAGGAAGGAAGGAAGGAAGGAAGGAAAGGAAGGAAGGAAGGAAGGAAGGGAAGGAAGGAAGGAAGGAAGGAAGGAAGAAGGAAGGAAAGAGAAGGAAGGAAGGAAGGAAGGAAGGAAGGAAGGAAGGAAGGAAGGAAGGGAAGGAAGGAAGGAAGGAAGGAAGGAAGGGAAGGAAGGAGTACATAACAGATTCTTCTGGTATCAGTCACTGTCCTCAACACTTAAAAGGGAAAATAAAACAATCCTAGCAATTGTCCTATGAGAACCACTTTTTACTCTACAGGCTAGGAAACTAAAGCACTCCGAGGACAGATGGCTCACCCCAGGTCTGAGGCAGCAGGAGTTGATTGCGGTGTCCTGTCTGCCAACTGGTTCCAGAATTTGTGTTCACTTCCTCTCTGGGGCACTTCCTGTCTGTGCTGAATCAGTTCCTTAAGCACAAAGAGACAATTAAAGAATTATAACAAGATTAAGTCTGCAATAGGAAAAAAAAACTTTGGTTCACAAGCACAAAAATAAAACTGAAGAATCCAAATTTATATCACATTTAATCTAAGAAGACATCCGTTTTTAACATTTTAGCATCTCTAATGTCAGGTTTTGACATACAGCTTTTTTAAGGGGAACTAGGACAGTTAGCTGCAAGCTATAAGATACCCACCCTAATTAATTGTTAAGTTTAATAATCACCCGAATGTAATATTTGAAAACAATTTCTATTTTAGAGCCTAGCACTTCCTGAAAATTCCCAAGTGTGTGTGATGCTTGCCTAGGTGTGAAGCAAAAATATAAAATAGTTCCAACATGCTTCACAGGGAATAAAGATTTGCTGTGCAGTGTGGGTAATTTTAATGGGATTGACAGTCTCTCCGATTGGATTTCTAAAGGTAAGAGTTCCAAGGACCTTGACATTTCTTTAAATGGTCCTGAATTCTACCTTGTTTAAGATTCTCTAAATCTTCCTATAAGCTCTGCCTCTCCCTGTCCTCCGACCCTTTATTAATCATAAATTGGCATGGCTCTTTTTTTTTTTTGCCTTCTTATAGGAAGCCAGTTATTTCAGGCTTCTAAAATAGAACATCCGTGAGAGAGCAGCTGGTCTTCAGGTTTGTTTTCCTCCATTGTTCTTGTGAAATTCAAGTCTATTGTAGATCAGACCTAGGCAAATTGGGCAGAGTCTGTGGTATTCAGAGACAGGAGAGCAATGCAGGAACATGGGTCAGGTCAGCACTAACACTGGCACATGAGTGTCACCCTGGGAAAATACTATTTTGTTTGCTTTGTCCCACTTTGAAACCAGTTCTTTTAAGCAAAGGCGAATAGTTCCAGATAAACTTTTTAAGGGAGTTTCCAAGAATATGCAATTAAACACATGTTCACACTAGACCAAAGTTATTTTCAACCAAGGAAGAAGGAAACCGTTTTTCTAGAATAAGTAAAATTCGGTCAGTATTTTTTTTTAAGATAGAACATGGAAGACTTTTTTGAAACAGATCTACCATAAATCTGTTTTCAGTGATAATTGTATTCCGTGTCTCGTTTCGTTCAATTCGTCATATTTGTTCTCAGCGTTAGAACAGTCAGAGACCAAATCTATGTGTATTTGCTGAGAATTTCTCTTCTGTGATTTTTTTTCTCAAGCTCTAGCCTAGACCAATTCTCTGACCTCTGAGCTCACTCAGGTTTCATAGGGAGACAGGGAAAATTCAGACTTAGTTTGCCAGTGTTGAGGGCTCCATGGAAAATTCCATGGCAAGAACTTAAAATGATCTCATAAGTGAAATTTACAAATTATCAGTATTTTCTATGGACCTCATTCCCAATGAATGGAGACATTAGTGGCACCTGCTTGAGCAAATCGATGAACATCAGGAAGATAAGTGATACCAGTGATGCTTTGCTTATTCTCTTTTTATTGTTATAAGTCATTTTTATTATTAAATATTTTTAACTTTAAGCACCGTGATTTACAAAGTATAATGTTTTCCCCAATAGTGTTGTTACAGGCATTCGTCATTCCACACCAGTCCACGACCAGTGTGCGCCCACCACCACCAAAGATCCTTGTTTCCCACCACCCCCACCCCCATGCCTGCTCCCTTAGCTGGAACTAATTATATTGACTGTTACAACATATATATGGGAAGAGTGTTGATAAAGTCTTGACCTTTTTCTGGGTTGTTAGATGCAAATTTGGACCATTCACTTACTGAATTCATAGAACATCGTGAGTTCCTGCTACTCAACCCCAAACCCGCTGCAACTACAGGCGATACTTGTTTCCAATTTTGCAATTTGAAATAAGCACCTGAATGCCCTATCCCACCTGTTTGAGCCTATCCTAAGTCAATTTTATATTTCTTCTTAGAGCTAATTTCCTACATATGGTTGAGAACTATATTCTTAGAAGAAAGTTAATGAAGATTATTTAATCTCACAATATACCCATTGGGCCATTGAGTGCACTGTATAAGAAATCATTGATACGTTCTTACCGAATAGGTGTCGTGACCACACACTTGTGATTGTGTGCCTTATACTTAAATCTATTAAATGTGACCTGGCACATTAGTACACTAGATTTTGAGGTGTCCACATGGCCTCTTTGCACCCACTTGCCATTTGGAGAACCGGTAGCATCTCTACCATCTATATGGTTCTTTGGATTATGGCCAGTGGGTGAGGTTGCATTGGCATGGAAGCAGTTGGCAGCTTTCTGGAGGGAGGGGAAATGGGGGGAGAGACCCATCCCCAGCTCCAAGAAAGCCTGAAGTGTAGCCACAGGGACCCCTACTTGGGTTTGAAATTGGATTCATTCGTGGGTGGGGCTCTGCTGAGCAGTGGAGCGGCCTTGTAAATGGCTGTGATTGTGGTACATGGAAGTTTGCTTATTCTCTTTGACTGAGGAAATAAAGGTAATATTTTAGCTAACTTTGGAAGTTCCATTTTATTTTGAAATCACTAATACTTTTTCATTAGAAATATATACTATGAGTTTTCATGCTGAAATTTAAGGACCAAACCTATATTATTTCTACTCTGACTTCATAATTCATATTTCTTTTTTTTTTTTTTTGGCTTTTTTGAGTCACACCGGCAATGCTCAGGGGTTACTCCTGACTCTGCTCAGGAATTAGCCCTGGTGGCCAGCGGACTTTATGGGATTCCAGGGATCGAACCCTGGTCCCTGGTTGGTTGTGTGCAAAACAAATTCCTAGCTGCTGTACTATTGCTCCGGCCCCCTCATGAGTCATAATTCACTGTGCAGGTTTGTTGCTGGGTTTGGGGGCCTTGGCCTGTGGTGTTCAGAGGCCAGTTCCGGCTTAAGAGTGACCCCTGGTGGTGTTCAGAGGACTTTCTGTGGCAGTAGAGATTTGAATCAGGATTGGCAGGTTATAAGGAAAGCATCTTCATGCCTGTGCTATTTCTCTAGTCCCCACCATGAGAATTTTAAGTATTCCTTCCTCTCTGATGATAGAGGTTAGCGGGGTCACACAGTCACATACACTTGCTTGTGATGGTCACATTTGTTTATGGTGCTATGCACTAGAGATCGTGCATTTTTTTTTGCAGCACCAGGCTCCTAAGAGCAGAGCTACTGGGATAGCACCTGCACTCACCTGATAATTCTGATGACTTGGACTGTGGCCTCAGCAGACTTGACTTGCAAGGCAGCCACGTGGTCACTGCATAGTCCCCCAGGGCCTCACAAGCTGCTGTTGCTTTGTTTTTGTTTGTTAAGATGCTTAACTAGTCTTGGAACTAGATATGATGCTATTCTGGAGTTTGACAAGTTGATAAGATTCTATTTAATTGAGGAAACATATCATCTCGTTCACTGGACAACTTGTTGGAGAATAGTACGTCATGATTTTAGTTATTCCCTACCTGTTCTCCATCCTCTACCCTGCACAGTGCTGACTCATAGGATGAAAACTTTTAAAAAATCAGATTTTAAGGGGCTAGGAGACAGCACAGCAGGTAGGTACTTGCCTTGCACACTGCTGACCCCTGGTTTGATTCCAGTACACTTACTGTTTCTGAAGCACCGCCAAGAGTGATCCCTAAGTGTAGAGCCAGGAGTAAGCCCCTGAGCACCATTAGGTGTGGCCCTAAAACAAAACAGATGAACCAAAAAAAAAATGAAGTTTCAAAATGGTTACATCAGGCCAAAGAGATAGGGGCAGGGTGAAGGTCCTGGTTTTGCTCCTAGCTATTCCCACTATGACATCGGGACTGCCTCTGTTTCCCCAAGAACTTCCTTCATGTTACCCCTGAGCACAGAGCCAGGAGTAAGTCAGAGCACTGCCAGGTATGGCTCCAAACCTAATGTAGTTACAGTTTTGAAGCTTTTTTTTTTTCTTGCATAGGACCTACCTGAAATTTCTGCTTTATTGAAGCTGTTGTTCCCTAATCTACTCCCCTGTAGCCACCCTGGAAGAGCGGGTGGGAAGGGGAGTTAGAGATTCCAGGCCAGAACCATCTTCCCCTGACACTGCGTTTGCGCCTGTCTGGGCGGCATACTCCGGCACGTCCATCTGTTCATTGTTTTCCCCCGTGTCCTTGCATTTGCTTCCTTTGGAAGTAGCACAGTGAGGAAAAAAAATCAGTGATTCCTGCCATAACTCATATTCATGAGACATCACAAAGGCTTCTTTCCCCTTCTCATCCCAAAACACCTTTGCTTGGATACCTGGGTTAACCTCTGGGCCCACCCCGTAGATGTTGATGGGTGATATTAGAGCACCAGAGAGCATCCATTCTCTGCCTTACATGTTAAAGCTCACACTGTAGTGAAATGGCCTTTGTGGATCAGGGACAGGACCAGTTAGGAGATTTCCACTGACACCATTGAGCCCCAACTTTGCTGAGGTTTCCTTCAAGTTTTAGGTAACTCACACCTGAATGTAATACCTGAAGTATATCTGACCCCATTTCTGGAACAGTGTCCTGGGGCAAATCATTCATTCCATGAGCTCTGCCTAGTGGCTTTGTTTGTTTGTGTTTGATTTTTTTTTGCAGTCATATCTGCATATATTTTTTGCAGCCATATCTTACTTCCGGCTTTGTGCTCCTGGTCTTTTCCTGACTCTGCTAAGGGATCGTATTTTGTGTTGGCATTCAGACTGCGTCAGCAAATACCTTGCCTCCTGTACTGTCTTCCAGCCCTACAGTAATATTTTAAGGCAGCATTGTACAAGCTTACTGGCAAAGGATAAATAGAAGAAATCGTTATTTCAGAGGGGAGGGAAAGAACTTTCATAACACCAGCTACTAGTCGGGATGTTCAGTGGTGATCACAATGGTGCTCTTTTTTTCATGTGTTTATCTTTTTACCTCTTATAGTGGGGAGCTTAATGTTCCTGACCAATCAGATAGACCTTTCTCCTGAGCCCTTATCGGAAACTATCTGGTTCCTGTCTGGTGTGTATTTTCTCCAAGTGCGTTTTTGGGAGGTAGTTGGAGTTGCTGCAGGGAAGAGTTGGTAGCAAGGCCAAACAGATGTCATCATGGAGTGAGTTAGTGAGGATTGGACTTTTAAAATGATATATTATGCTTTAATATGTATTAAAATAATAATAGCAGAATTACTAGTAAACAACATCACTTGAGATAGGCTGTTTTCAGTTTTCTCTTATGCCTACGCATGCCTCTCTTATATGCTGGCTTGATTTGGTAGGATGACAATGAACCCATAGTTGTATCTTTCCTGGGGGTTTTTTCTTTGTTTTTGCTTTTTGGGGTCACACCCAGAAGTGCTCGTCTGCTCCTGAAAGGTGTGGTGGTGCTGGGAACCAAATCCAGAGCTCCCACGTGTAAGGAAAGTGCTCCAGCACTTGGATCCATCTCCCTGGCCCCTTCTGTTACTATTGTTGTTACTTATAGCTCATTACTGTTCTGTTCTATCCTTTATAATCCATTCTGGTGACTGCATGATTAGTAAATAACGTGCCACTTGGCTTTGAAAAATAAAGAAGATGTGTTGGACTTAGTACCCTTTCAGGACAAGATTTTTGCATCTTCATTTCCATTTTTTCTGTCTAATGAGAAGGGTAGCGAGATGACAAGATGGCACCACGCTTGAGGAAGCCTGTTTCCAGGTACTAATTGGTAGCATCGTCCGCTGTTCTGAGTCCTGTCATCTGAGGGAAACTGCCCTCCACATTTCCCTGTACCTTCTCTCACACTTCTTTCCTTTTAAAAATATAAAGCCAGCTGAGAGTCTCATTTCTGGTATTGTCAACTGGAAGGGCAATTCTTAGTTAAACCATTAGATTGGTGTATTGGTTGACCCTGGAGTCAGAGCAAGTCCAGGGTGTCAGAATGACCATTCACCGAGGAAGAGGCTTCAGGAGAAACTGACAGAGGGGGCTGATTGGGCTCGCTTGGACCAGCTCTGTCTGTACCTTTTGGGGCTATGTGTGCACTTGCTCCAAAGCGGAAGTTGACCTCTCAGCTAGGAGCTCAGGCTTGGAGGTAGTGGTCATGAATTACAAGGTTTTTGTCATTGTTGTTGTTGTTCATGTGCTTGTTTGTTTTGCCACACCCAGTGGTACTGAGGGTTTACTCCTGGGTCTGTACTCAGAAATCTTTCCCGGCAAGCATCAGGGTAGTATATGGTATGCTGGAGATAAAACCCAAGTCAGTCACATGCAAGGCCAGTGACCTACACACTGCATTATCTCTCTGTCCACTTGGTTCACAGATCTTGGACCCTGCTGATGCCTTCTCCCTTCCCCTCTGTTCCTGAAGTGGTGTGGCTGTTTGTCATGTACCCCAGAGTGCTGCTCTCGTGGCCTTGGGAAGTGGTGATCTGTCGGGGGAGCCACTCGGGTCCCCAACAGTATCAGGACAGAAGTTCTTTTCTACTGGGGAATGGATGAAAACTCACGAGTCCGGCTCAGTTCCAAAAAAGGCTTTTAATAGTACAAAAGCTCTACCACCAATCCAGCTCTACCACTCTAGCTCAACTCTTTTGAGCTAGAGTTCAAAGAAAGAACTCTAGCTCTGGTCCGAACTTAGACCATACAAGAGAGCCTAAGTCTCCCACCAAAAAAGAGAGGATCTCACCCAAGAGGAGTCCTACCCAAAAAGAAGGAGCAGGAAAAGGGGTGAGTGCCTCAAGTCAGTCCCCTTATATACCACCAAAGTAATTCTGTTGACAGGGAGGGTCCTGTCAACAAAGAACCCTAAACAGAGTGTAGAAGGGTGGTGCCACACCCCATTACAGGCATAAACAAAGGATTATGCCAAGGACTAATCCCTTCTTCCGAGATTATCTCTTATGTAAAACACTGGAGAGAGGGGGCTGATATAAAGTAATACATCTTAATTTCATGGGCTTCATGTAATCTAGATGGTACCCACAAGGCCCTTCTTATTTATTATCTTCACCAGGGTGATGCTGAGTATCTTGTTCTCCATATACTGAAAGGGTCACGCTCACCTGCTTGAAGGCAAACTAGTATGAGCTTTCCTATAATCTTAAACATAGTCTCAATGTAACCAGTCACTTGGTAAATTCTAACTGTCCAATGCTGGGTTCAGTGGGTATAAAGAGGAGCTGTGCCCAATCTAGATAACATAGAAGTCTTAGTAGATGTATAACAAGTCAGAAGTTATTCAGAGTCAAAGTGACTTCTGTAACTGCCATACCCGCTATCAGTGTTTA